>PVJO010011721.1:0-19535 GCA_004026905.1 Hystrix cristata
AAATAAATATATGAAAAAATGTTCAACATCACTAGTCATCCGAGAGATGCAAATCAAAACAATGTTAAGATTCCACCTCACTCCAGAAAGAACTGCATATATGGAAAAATCAACCAATAACAAATGCTGGCAGGGCTGTGGGGAAAAAGGAACCCTCCTCCACTGTTGGTGGGAATGCAGACTGGTCCAGCCACTATGGAAATCAATATGGAGATTCCTCAAAAAACTACAACTGGAGGTTCCATTTGACCCAGCTATTCCCCTACTGGGGATCTTCCCAGAAGAATCAAAATCATCATACCACAAGGACATATGCACCACCATGTTCATAGCAACACAATTTGTAATAGCTAAGTCTTGGAAACAACCTAAATGCCCAACGACCAATGAATGGCTAAAGAAGATGTAGTTTTTCTACACAATGGAGTACTACACTGCCATGAAAAAGGATAAACTAGAGTCATTCATATATAAATGGATGTTCCTTGAGAACATACTCTTAAGTGAAATAAATCAGACACTCATGAGCACACATCGAATTGTTTTTCTGAGATGAGAAACCATAACTGTAAGTAAGGACAAAGAGGTATAATAGATATTATATAAAAGGAAGATAATATACAAAGAAGAGGAGTACTAGAAAGAAAGAAGGGGAAAAACAGAAAGGCAACAAAGGAAAGAAAAGGGAAAGGGAAAATATGGAAAATTAAGAATAAACCTGCTCTAATTAGGAAGGGAGGGAACAGAGGGGAGGGGCGGGGAAGAGGGGGGAGAACCAAGATGAATCATGTACAGGTACAAAATAAATGTGATGAATGTAACCATTATATGTAAAATGTACCAATACATGTTCTTGGTTTACAATAAAAAAAAACTTTAACGTATGTATTGCTTTATTTTATAATATTCCTGAATTACTTTTGATGAAAAATAACATTCCGTGTGTGTGTGTGTGTGTGTGTGTGTGTGTGTGTGGTTTGGCACTTTTTTGGTTACTCATTGCTGCATAATAAACTCTCCCTGAGCATAGCAGTTTAAAAGAAGAATCATTGTATCTCTAGATTCTGTGGGTCATCATTTGGCCAGGGCTCAGCTACAAAACTCTCCTAATCTACAGGACACTACATTAACCAGAGTCATTCAGATGGCTAGTACTGAAGGTCCAGAACAGCTTCAGTCACATGTCTGGTGCCTTGGGAGAAGTGGCTGAAAGGTCGGACTCCACTGAGGCTCTCTATATCTCCAAGTATCGCTGGAAGTTTTGTTTTTTTTTTTTTTTTTTGTAATTTATCTCTCTATCAGAGTACTCAGACATATTATATGATGTCTCAGAGCTCCGAGAAAGCAAGATAGAAGCTGCAATCTCCACAGTGAGTAGGCCTAGAACAACCTTGATGTCACTTCTGCCATATTTTATTTCACTTCTCTAAAGAAGCTAATTATAGTGTTGCGTAATATAGCTTGGGCATCCCTGAAATCTGAATGCCTGAGTCCTCTAAAATCTGAAACTTTTTGAGCACCCATGTAAGTGGCAAATTTCCACACCTGACCTCGTGTGACAATTCACAGTCAAAAAACACAAGCAATCTAAAAATATTGTGTAAAATTACTTTCAGATTTATATGTCTTAGTAGCATATTAAACATAAATGAATTTTGTTTTTAGGCTAGGATCACAATCTTAAGATAGCTTCTATATCTCTATCTATATCATCTATACACACAAATATTCCAAAATCTGAAAAATATAAAATCCAAAGTACTTCTGGACCAAAGCATTTTAGACAAGAGAGTATCAATCTGAATTCTAATTAAAGCTAATCATTTAGGTTAAAGCCATTGTAAGTCAGCCCAGATTTGGGGAACAGAGATAGGCAATCGAACCAGCCTCCCTATGGGAAGAGAGTCAAAGAAATTGTGGCTATCTTTACTCTAACACAGACACCAAGATTATTGCCTTAATGCAAGTTGTATTTTAAATCACTGAAATTAGAACTAAAAAACATTGCATAGGTGCTTCTGGAAACCTAGGAAAAGAGGGGCTGAAGACATAAACGTCACTCTTTCATACTGGAGGCTGTAGAGGACTGTTAGAGTGTCAGAGTGAAAAATATATTTTACTCTGACAGATTGACAATACCTGTCTCTATTCTCCTGCTTACCCACTTCATCTGTTTCAAGCAAGTTAGGTAAAAACCATTGTTCCTGTGAGAAAAACTGTGTTTTTTGGCTCCACGCATCTTCCTTTACAAAATAAAGAGCATGTTGCAGACTATGGAGCCTATATCAGAGGCAAATGCTATCAATTGATGCCTATCCCCTAGCACAGTACTCTGATATTTTTCAAAGTAGGCCAGCATTTACTTTGAACCAAATACTGTGCTAGGTACTTTAATATAACTTTTATTATTCTACTTCAACAAGGACACTGCAACAGATATTATTATTATCCACATTTTACAGAAAAGGAACCTGATATACAACAAAGGAATTTTGGCCATAGAATTATTTGTGTGGCAAATCCTGGATACCAACTGAGATCTTTGACTTTATAGGCCAATGATCTTTAAGTGCGCAATGCTAACTCCTAAGGAAAAAGCAACAAAACTCTGTACACCAGACACCCAGGATACCTTTCTCCTATATCACTCATCCATCCAAACAATACCAAACCTATGCCAAGGATGCTTCCATGCTACCAGAATATACAGAGTATTAAGAGATGTCTGAGAAGAAAGGCATATTTGTAACCTCGGAATCCTCAAGCTTTGGCATTCCGAAGTATGACATTATGTATACATCATAAAAGAATCTTAAATTCTACTCTATGTTCTGGTACTGCTCCTGGCATCTTTATTTTGCAGAACAACTGTTAATACAGTTAGAACTGGGGAGTATGTTTGGGTGGCCAATCAGAAAAGGATCAAAGATGGCACAGGATTTTATTTCTTTCAGCATTTATCAGAAGGGTCCTAATATGAGGACATGAAATTGGATAAAGTGGCAGAAAAGATGGACCTGGGATAGATGAAAGACACTTAATGAAGTTGGAGAAATTTAAAGGCAATTGAATAAAAGTAGCTGCGGGGTTTGATTCAAGTAGGATTCAGTAATCTTTTCATTTCTCAGGATTCATAGAACAACGCAGCATCCAGGGCATTAAAAAGAAGGGTGCTACAATCCTTAGGAAGACACAAGGTACAACGAGAATTATTAGTAAAGGAGGAAAATGTAATGGAGAGAGAAAATATAACAAAAAATTTAGTAAAAGAAGAAAGAGAAAAATAACAATTTTGTGGTAAATATAATTAAAGGTATTGATACTTAATGGTGAAAAACCATGTATTTTACCCCCAAGACCAGGGATAAGACAAAGATTTGTGCTCTCACAAGTTCTCAATATTGTCCTGCAAGCTCTTGCCAGGGCAATCAGTTAAGGAAAAGAAATAAAACATATCCAGATTGGAGAGGAGAATGTAAAACTATCTCTTTTCTCAGATAATATATTAGCAAATCTTAAGAAATCCATTAAAATCATTACAGTTAGTAAAAACGTTCATTCATATTTCAGGATGCAAGGTCAGTATACAAAAATCATTTGTATTTCTAATATACTAACAATTAGAAATCTGAAAATAAAATTATGAAAAATTCTGTTAATTAGCCTGATTTAATTATTCTACAATATACATATGATTTATATAGCTTCACACTGTATCCCACAAAAAAATAAACAGAGTCTGCCAAAAAATGTATACACACTTTAGGAAAAGAAAAACTTGTATAAATATTTTAACACTAAATTTATTGAGATACTATGAAAATCCAAACGTACATGTGGACAAAGCAGTCAATTTACCAGGAGTCAATGTCTGGTGTACAATAAAATATTTACATAAGTTGTTCTTTTCTTGAATGTGTGTGTGTGTATAGATATAGATATATAAATATATAGGTATACAATTTTTTAATTAAAATACATTTTAAAATACTTAAGAATAAATTTAATCAAAGAAGCAAAAATTTCTTGTTTTTTGAGTGTTAAAAATTATTTTATTCACTGTACGTGAGTCTGCCTCAAACTTCGAGAGTTTTTTTTAAATTTTATTTTAATGGTACATTTTAGATACAGGGGTAACATAGTAGTAACACTATGGTACATTTTAGATATAGTGTTACGTAGTGGTAAGATTCAAAAGAAGTAAAAAATTTCTATACTGAAAATTACAAAATATCATTGAGAAAGTCATTTTATGTTCACAGATTGGAAAACAATATTAAAGTAGCAACACTCCCTGAACTAATGTATAGATTGAAAACAATCCCTACTTTTAAAAGTATCAGCTAACTTTTGTGCAAGAATTCACAAGCTGAACCTAAAATTCATATGGAAATGCAAAAGATCCAGAATAGCCCAACAGTTTTGAGAAAAAAGACTCACTATGCTAATCAAGACATTGTGATATTGGCATAGGAATAAACATACAGATCAAGGGAATAGAATCAAGAGTCTACTCTTGATAATAAACCAGTACTTTGGAGCTGGAGATTTAACTCAGTGGTAGAGCGCATGCCTATCAAGTGCCCTGAGTTTGATCCCCAGCACCCAATAAACAAACAAACAAATAAATCAGTACATTGTGGACAATTGATTTTCTTTTTTTTTTTATTTTTTAACTGAGAACATGTATTGGTTCAAAGTACATATAATGGTTATATTCATTACATTTATTTTGTACCTGTACATGATGCATCTTGGTTCTCGCCCCCTTCCCCACCCCTCCCCTCTATTTCCTTCCCTATTTACAGCAGGTACATTCACATTTCTCCATGAATTCCCTTTCCTTTTTCTATCCCTCTTTTCCCTTCCCACTTCTCCTCCCCTCTCCTTCCAATGCTCCTCTCCTTGAAATATTATCTTCCTTTTAGATTATATCTATTACACCTCTTCATCCTTTTTTACATCCATGGTTTCTCATATCGGAGAAACAATTCGATGTGTACTCATGAGTGTCCGATTTATTTCACTTAATAGTATGTTCTCAAGGAACATCCATTTACATACAAATGACTCCAGTTTATCTTTTTTATGGCAGTGTAGTACTCCATTGTGTAGAAAAACCACATTTTCTTTAGCCATTCATTGGTTGTTGGGCATTTAGGTTGTTTCCAAGACTTAGCTATTACAAATTGTGTTGCTATGAACATGGTGATGCATACATCCCTGTGGTATGAGGATTCCAGTTCTTCTGGGAAGATCCCCAGTAGGGGAATAGCTGGGTCAAATGGAACCTCCAGTTGTAGTTTTTTGAGGAATCTCCATATTGATTTCCACAGTGGCTGGAGCAGTCTACATTCCCACCAACAGTGCAGGAGTGTTCCTTTTTCCCCACAGCCCTGCCAGCATTTGTTATTGGTTGATTTTTCCATATACGTGGTTCTTTCTGGAGTGAGGTGGAATCTTATCATTGTTTTGATTTGCATCTCTCGGATGACTAGTGATGTTGAACATTTCTTCATATATTTATTTGCCATTTTTATTTCTTCATCTGAGAAATGTTTATTCATTTCAGTTGCCCATTTTTGGATTGGGGCTTTAAATTTGGGAGGTTTAATTTTTTTGAGTTCTTTGTATATTCTAGATGTTAGACCTTTGTCCAATGGATAGCTAGCAAATATTTTTTCCCAGTCTGTGGGCTTTCGCCCTACTCTATTGGTGATTTCTTTTGCTGTGCAAAAACTTTTTAATAGCCTGTGGTCCCAAGCACTGATTCTTTGTATTGTTTCCTGTGCAGTCTGGGTTTTGCTCATAAATTTTTTTCCTACTCCTATGTCTTCAAGGGTTCTTCCTATTCTATTCTCCAGTAAATTTAATGTTTCTGTTTTAATGTTTAGATCTTTGATCCACTTTGATTTGAGTTTATTACATGGTGAGAGACATATATCTAGTTTTAATTTTCAACATGTGGTTAGCCAATTTTTCCAGCACCATTTGTTAAAGAGGCTATCTTTCTTCCAGTGAGGGTGCTTGGCTCCTTTTTCGAAGATGAGGTCCTTGAGTGTGTTTGAGGTTGTTTCTGCATCCTCCAATCTGTTCCATTGATCCTCAGGTCTGTCTTTTTGCCAGTACCATGCTGTTTTTATCACTGTAGCTTTGTAGTATAGTTTTAGGTGGGGAACTGTGATGCCCCCTGCCTTTCCCCTATTGCTTAGGATTGTTTTTGCTATTCTTGGTCTCTTGTGGTTCCAGATGAAGTTTATGATTGTCCTTTCTAATTCTTTGAAGTATGTTGGTGGTATCTTGATTGGAATTGCATTGAATCTGTATAGTAATTTAGGAAGTATAGCCATTTTTACTATGTAGGTTCTTCCTACCCAGGAACATGGGATATCTTTCCATTTTCTGAAATCCCTTTCTATTTCCTTTTTTAGAGTGCTGTAGTTTTCAATGTAAAGGTCTTTTACTTCCTTTGTTAGATAGATTCCTAAGTATTTTATTTTTTTGTGTGCAATTGTGAAAGGTATATCATCTGTTATTTCTTTTTCAGTGGGTTTATTGTTTGTGTATATGAATGTTATTGACTTTTGAGTGTTGACTTTGTATCCGGCAACGCAACTGAATTAATTATTAAATCTAGAAGTTTTTTGGTGGAGTTTTTTGGGTCTTCTATGTAGAGTATGATGTCATCCGCAAATAACGATAGTTTGACTTCTTCCTTTCCTATCTTTATTCCTTTTATTTCTTTCTCTTGTCTAATTGCTCTGGCTAATGTTTCCAGAACTACGACAATTGATTTTCAACAAGAGTGCCAAGACACTTGACAAGGAGAAAATAATAGGCTTTTCAATAAATGGTACTATAACAACTTTATATCCACATGCAAAAGAATGACTTTGAACCTCTACTTATTTTTTTTTTAACCAAGAACATGTATTGCTATATTGTATGCATAACGATCACATTTTTCATGGTTATTTTGTACCTGTACATGATGTATCTTGGTCTCCTGCCCCTTCCCCACCCCTACCTTCTGTTCCCCCCTTTCCTTATTTACAGCAGGTTTATTTACATTTTTTCCATTTTTTCCCTTTTCCCTTCTTTCTTTTCCCCCTTCTCCCTTTCTAGTTCTCCTCTCTTTTGAATATTATTTTTCTTTTATCTAGTATCTATTATACTTCTTTGTCTTTATGTACACTTATGGTCTCTCATATCAGAGAAACAATTTGGTGTTTACTCATGAGTGACTGATTTATTTCACAAGCATGTTCTTAAGGTGAATCCATTTACCTACAAATGATGTACCTCTACTTATACCATATAAAAAATTAACTCAAAAGTATATAGACTCAAATTATATGGTCCCAAAATTATAAAAATTTTAGAAGAAAATATAGGGGTAAATCTTTGTGATTTTTGGATTTTTCAATGTATTCTTAATTGTGGCACCAAAAGCAACAAAAGAAAAAATAGGTAATTGGATTTCATCAAAATTAAGCACTTTCATACTTCAAAGAATGTCACCAGGAAAGTAAAATAACCTACAAAGTGTGAAAAAAAGGCTGCAAATCATATATCTGAAAAGGGTCTAGTATCCAGAGTACATAAAAAAAAAAAAACTCTTAATGACTCAACAAAAAAGACAAACAATAATTAAAAGTAGATGAAAGATTTGAGTAGATATTTCTCCAAAAAAGATATATAAATAGCCAACAAGTACATGAAAAATACTTAACATCATCAGTCACTAGGGAAATGAAAATCAAAATAACAATGAGATATGGTTTCATAACCATAAGGATGGCTATAGTAAAAAATGTAACATAAGTTTTGGTGCAGATGTTAGGACACATGTACACAAGTAGTAGAAATGTAAAGTAGCAGTCACTTTGGAAAACAGACTGCCAGTTCCCCAAAAGTGTTCCTCATAGAGTCACCATTTGAGCCATCAATCTCACTCCTAGAAACAAGTCCCAAAATGGAAATATATGCTCATAGAAAACTGTGTACAGAAATATTCATAGCAACAGTATTTGTAATAGTCAAAATGTGGGAGGAAAACCTTGTATCCATCAACTAATAAATGGATAAAAATGCAATGTAACTAATACCATAGAATACTATTCAGCTATGAAAATTAATAAAGTGCAGACACATACTACAGCATGGATAATCTTGAAAACATTATGTTAATTTTGAAAGGCCCTCCAAAAGATTTGCTATATGATTTAGTTTGTATGAAACATCCAGAATAAGTAAATTCACTTTGATATTGGTTTCTAGTGGCTAAAGACAGAAGGAATCGTGACTGACTACAACTGGTAAGGAGTTTCTTTTTGTGCTGATGAACATAGTCTGGAATTGGATAGTGAGGGTGCTTATACAATCTTGTGAATATACCAAAAAGCACTGCTTATATACTTACAGAGGGTGAATTTTATGGCGTGCAATGTATAATCAATAAAAGTATTATTTTTTAAAAATGTAGAAGCGTAAGCCTAACAGCTGAGTAGAAATGTGTTACATTTTAAGCTTTCTGTAGTGCAGCTAGCAAGGCCAATGGCTTGCTTTCTTTGTCGTCATCTTTTCCCCCAATTACTTCTTCATTACTTCCCTTGTTGGAGGATTATTATATTTACCAGTCATCTCTGTCCTGAGTCAAAACACTAGACATTCCAGAGTTCAGACCTGCCACATTTTCTATATAACCCTGCCCTCATGCTATGTTTTTACAGAGAACAACTCCTTCCTCCAAACATGGATCAGACAAGACTCAAGAAAAAAAAAAAAAAAGACACTCTAAGACAACAGAGAGAAATGGAGGTGTTGGAGTACAAGCTTCAAGTGGATGAGTGGTCTCACTGGTCCCAAATCCTTTCCTACAATTGGGAAAATTTGATGAAACATAGATATTTCCCCTCTTATTCTCTTCCATCATGATAGAGTTGGGGAAATATTTTGAAGTCTTCCAATTAGAGTCTATATATTATCAATTCACAGTCATCACCCTAAACTATACTGAGTGAGAATTGGCAGAGAATGATCTAGTCTAGACCTATATCTGTCATCTCTTCTAATAATAATAGCTCTTGCCATTAGGAACAATTTGTAACATATAATCCAGTTTCCCTTGCTTCATGTAAACTAAATTACCTCTAGTTATAGCCTCATTGGAAATTGGTAAGAAATACTGTTGACTTATATTTGGAAGATAGTGCCTGGATAGAAGCACTAATAGTAGCTAGGATTTATTCAGAAGATGGCAGACCACTAGTCTCCAAGTATTTTGAATTCTTCATTATACAAAGTTGCTCTAAACTAGTCAAAAAACTCTAGGTCGAAGTGCATAAATCACATGGAGAGAGAGTTATAGTAGCAGAATTTACAGCCAACCCTTGTGAATTATGAAGGCCAGTTAAATTGGCCAAACCACCACCTTCCACAAGCTAACAGCATGAGAAATTCAGGCAAATCCTACTAAGAAGCAGAGACGACTCCAAGAGGTAAAGCATTGGAAGACAGATTACCTGTATACCATCACTGCTGTCCTGCCCAGGACATCTTACCTAACTGAAATTGATTGGAGACATTCCCACACGTTTGCATTATCTCTGGGCTATTCCATCCTAAGGGATATAAGGCACAGCCTGAGCTTATCAGCAGTCCTGCAAAGAAAAGCACAGACACAGGTAGAAAAAATACAACAGATCTTTTGTTACCCCAGTACCCAACCTGGACTAACTCGGCTCAGATGGTGCTTCCTCCACTCAGAGTTTACACTTCTCTTTTTATTGTAAATTTCCACGATACTGCCAACACAATCATTTCTTCACCATGCCACAGGTGGTGAAGTGTAGCAGATAGTGGAACAACTCTTAAAAAAAAGAGTAGTATTGGAATTTGAGATAAGGAAATACACATTTTATAGTCAAAATATTTTGACAATAGCTCATAAGGCTAAATTGGCTTGTCCAACCTCTTCTAACTTGGTCTGATTTACCGAGAATAACAATGTAAGGACCATTACTCTTTCCTAAAGTCTAGCTTTTTCTAAGTGTCATGTAGGTCCCTACAAGCTGAAAATAGGTTGTGATTTTTGTAACTTGGGGTCAGTTGCTATACTGAGAGCTACACAAAACATACAGGCTAAGTAGACTTCTGGTTAGTATGACACTATTCTCTCTTCTTCAAAATATCATTTCAGTTCCAAGCCATGCATCACTCCCTTATTTCCAATAGCTTCCACTGTGCTCCTCGCCTTTATTCCCCTTTTGTTTAAGTCATTTAGCCACTACAGGGAAACTCTATGGGACCTTAGTAATAATCTTACTCTTCCAACCAGAGGTACAAGTCTTGGATCCCTTGCCAATATTGTCTTCTAAGAGCAACTGCCTCTCTCACAGGCTGAATTTTCACATCTTATAACCAATGGCTCTATCTTGCCTTTATCCACAGCGAATTGGACCAAGCATTGGCATCTGACAAAAAAGGGCAACCACATTCATCGACTGGCCAGTAATGGTTGACATTGTATGTTGGCATGAAGACATGGGCTGGAAGAGATTCTCATTTCCGAAAACTTTAGTCAAGAGACATAGTGATGCAGAGCTAATTAGTAGATAGTACGGAAATTGGAATAAATGGGAAAAAAACCCACCAGGAGGTAGAATCAAGTCTATGTCAAGCTAAAGCCAAGTTCAATCCAAAGTTATAAGTGGATATCAACTCTTGGTAAACTAAGTAAACTGATTGGTAAAAGGAAAGACAATATAATAAAAAGTGACATGAAATAGACAATACGGTATAAGTAAAGAGTATAAATCTCTTTACTGTCCATGAAAGAGCTAAGAAGAAGCTAGTCCCTCTTGATGGATTACCAACTCCAATTTCCTCATGTCATAAAAAATTATCTTTTCATTGTGATAACTCTAGTGAATCTCAGCTATTTACAACCAAAAGATCCTAATGGTAAGATCATTTTACTTGGGTGCCACACCAAAGAACATGGAAGGGACACATGCCGTAAATATGGATGTGCAAAGTAATACATAACAGAACTGTCACAGAGCTGTGCTTGATCAATGGAAAAATGAATGACATACTGATAGCACCCTGGGGACCAGAGGCTTCTCCAGGGACCGATGGCTTCACTTTCCTACTCCTCTCTTCACTAAGGAACATTCTGTATACAGTCTATGAAACTCATCATCCCTCTTTGCGTTCAAATGAATCCTTTAGAAAGAAACTCTCAAAGTAGTCACCAAGCTTGGTTGCCACAGGGCAACCAATTTCTCCCAATTGTCAGTGAGGCTTCAGGAAAAGACAAGGACCTCAAGAAATAACAATAAAATTAGTTTGTCCTGCAAACATGTACCAATAAAAATTTTCAAAGCAAGAGTAAAACATTGGGGTAAAACACCTCAGGTAATGCTCAAATATTTTTAAAAGTAGGCGATAAATTGCATGTATGATTATTGCTAGGAAAGAAAAGAAATTGCAAGAAGGTTTAAATAGAGGGAACTTACTGACAGGGAAAAAATTTTAGAAACTAAAAGAACAATCAGTTAAGGTTAAAAATTCCCTTCAGAGAAACACTTAAAATTAGAAAACATTCTTATCTGTTGCATAGCCATGTCCTGTAGACATGAAACTGGCCACTTGAAGACCTTTCTAGGCTTCATAATTGTTCAAAGACATTAGAACAGTACCCCTGTTTTCCCCACAGATAAACTGAATTCCTGTGACATGAGGAGGTAGCACAGAGTATGCACAATGAGTTAAGAAAAAAACTGGAAGTGAAAACTAAGACTTTTCTTGCTGCCAGGAAAAGCCATGGTGTACATACTTTGTAAGAAGAGTTAATGAAGACTGAGCTTTCCTAAACAGACTATGGAGAAAAGAACACAAGTTTATAAAAGAGTATCAGCTCTATTTTCCAGTGTCTACATTCAAATCCTTGGGACTCACTTCTCTAGGAGGAACTGGTGCTGCCAGCCAAGTACCCTTCTTGGCACAGTGAGGAGAAAGTTCCTCTTTCTTCAGCCCCTTGTTCCTCAAACCTGGCTATGCTAAGGACATTGGGTCAGAGATTATCTCCTTCGGGAAGTCTTCCCTCACCATCCCCAACTCCCAGGCTAAATTACATGCTCGTATCTATTCCCATAGCACCCTGCGCTTATCCCACTGACAAAAAATAGCCTATAATATATATCCTATCATCTGCTTTCCTTATTAAAGTATGTGTCCTTTGAAGGCAGGGGCCATATTTATCTTTGATTCCATATTCTGGATATCTTGTGCATAAGTGTTCAATAAATGCATAAGTTTCAGAATACAACTGATTACATAATATATAGATAGCTTCTTTTGCCCATACTCCTCAAGGGAGAAGCCTTCTGAAGAGATATCCATCCACAGCAGGGTTGGGAGATCATCTTAGATATCTCATATAGTCATAGAACCTTAGAGGAAAAGGTCTTTGGATATTACCAATTCCAATTCTTCCCTGTTACCAATATGGATGTTGAAAGTCTGAGAGAGGAAGTGATTTACCCAAGGCATACAGCCAGTTAGTGGCAACAGTGTCTCACTGATCAGGGATCATCAAGCCTTACAGATTCTGTTTACCTAGAGGTAGTTGTCTAGAAATGCCTACCTTTCAACAAGAATATCTAGCCTGGAATGTACTAGGAATTTCACAGGCACTGGATCTGCACAGGTACTTTAAAATGATGACAAGAGAATGAGTTCTGGAGTCTGCTTAGACCTAAGTTCAAATTCCAGTTCTGCCACCTAGAAGCTATGTGATTTCAGGCATATTACTTGATCTTTTTGTGTCTCAGTTACCTTATTTTAAAAATGGAAGTAATAGTACTCTTGTACCACTGTTCCAACACTCAATGAGATTAATATACATAAAATGACTGGTACATAGAAAGCACTAAATGAAGATGTATTGTTATTAAATAGTCACCTCTCCCTGTGGCTCCTCTCCCAGTTTCTGCCTATATTCCCTGTGCTAATAATTTCTTCCTTACTTATTTGTCTTCATAACAAACAGCTAAAAAGCCAAAAACTAAGTAGGGCTCAGATCAAAATCTGCCTTGCTGAAGTTTTTATCTTGCAAATTTGCAGAGGTCCCTGGCCAGAGACCAGGAATTTCTGTAAGATGTGCGTGCTACCCCAATGTACATAGCTCCATTCTTTGCCTAAATTGGCTCTCAACCCCCATGTCCAAGCCCTGCCTTTTACACAGGTGAGCATATTAGGTTGTAAACAAATTTCATGGACATATCTGACTTGTAACTGACAGCTGATTCTATTATATTTGGCCCTTATCTGGAGAAAGATACCCTGATGGATGCATTAAAAATAGAAATGAAGTCACAGGGTAATTCATCCTCAATTATATTTGTCCCCAACAGACTTTTCATCAGTTTGGGGTTGTGGAGATGTGTTGCAAATAGCAACATGGAAGTCACTTGCCAGCGTCAAGCCCTGCCACCTTCTGGAAGAGTGGGGCCTTATTAAACATGCAGATTCTAAGGTTTCAGATCCAGATATTTGATTCAGTAACTGCGACCCAGGAATGTTTCTTTTAATAGCATCCTGTGCTGCAGATGTTTCTGGTCCTGCTACCAACATTTTAAAATAATACCACTAAAATTGTTAAGTTCAGGACCTCTGGTGTTAGAGAAAACTAGTTTAAATCCCGGCCCTGTCACATATGAGCTGTAGTTCTGGCTCATAGTTTTACTATGTGTCATTGCTAATTCCCAGCTTTACTGCCCTTCCAGCCACATGTAACTGTTGGAGAAGCCTGTCCCAAGTGCATGTGCTTAGCTGGTTATTTTCCAAGTCTCACCTGCCTCTTGGAAGGGACAGAAAGCCCTTTAGAGTCTGGAACTGTTTTTCCTATCGTACATAGGTAGATCTCCACTCGTTTGACATCTTGTTTCTCTTCCTCAGCTGCTCCCCTCTTTAAGCATCCCATGTCACAACATGTACCAAATGTCCTCCCCAAACACATTTGATGCAGTTCGAATTCACTGTACTGACCCACCAGAGACCTGGAGTTGGACATTACACAACTTCAGTCTTTGTGGCAACCTCAAAACCTGTACAAACCCTAAAGTGCAAAATCTTAGACAGGAGTTGGAACCCTCCTTTCAGCTACATCTCAGCTGACCTTAACCTTCCCCTGCTCCCTGAATGACCATTTTCCCAGCAGCTGTATAACCCCCTACCAATTACACATTCTTAATTAGGTAGGTGCCTGATCATCGACTGTGAACAACACTAGCCTCCTCACTGGGTGTTACCAACCTCCTTCATCCCTCCACTACGTCTATGAGTACAACTGTTGAGTGAGCAGCCATTTCATTGTATTCCCAGCACCCATCCCTTGTTCTTGCATAGTTACCAATCCTCCTTCCAAACACAGTTACTAAGTCGTTTGAATTTGAGAACAACTTACTACCCTGAGTAGAAACATGGTATGGATTAATTTGTTATTAAGTGCTCATCTTATTCCTCTTATGGCAACTTCAATTCAAACACAGATCAGGAAAATTTACAACCCCGTGCTCCAACTATATCTCAGCTTTTCCTCTACAGGGAACTCCCCCACCGACCGCTCCTATTCATTTGACCCTGTATTCTGTCTCAGAGTTATAAGGGAGTCAACATCTGCTAGAAATCTCCAAAGTAGATACTTGGAGATGTCACAGAGAATCTGCACTGAACCTGGTGTTTGAGAGATGGGTAAATATTTACAGGCAGAAATGCAAGGAAAGGAAATTCCAAAAAGAAACAACACCAGGAATAAAGCTGAGCTGAGTTTCTTATATTTTAGTGTGCACTAGAATCATGCTGGAAAATGATAAAACAAGTCATGACATTTGGTAAAGTGACTTTTGAATACCAAGGCAGTCGTTACCTTAGTGGAGGAGACCAGAGAATGTGCTCAGGGTATGAAGAAGGGTTCGACTGTATTGGTAAGATTCTGTTTTGAAGCAGAGTAGTGTATACTTCTGAAATATTTCATAATATATTTTCAAAAATAAGTCAGCCTGAGAGGCTACATAAAATGCAGATCAGCAGGTCCCTGGCCATTGGTCTAGGCCAAAGCACTAAGGAATCTGAATTAACAAACACCACAGGTACTTCCTATGCAAATGGTGGACCCTTCCGCAAAATATTTTGATAGTATTTTTCTCTGAAAGGAAAAAAAAAAAAATCAGGAGCACCAGTGCGTAAACTCTGAGACTAGGAGTCAGAAGCCCTGAACAATATTCTCGGCTGTGCTGTAGTTGAGCACATCAATCTTCACTAGAAGGTTAGCTTCATCCATTCTCATTTTCCCCAAACATAAATCTGGCTTTTATAAACCTTGCTGAACATAGTAAGGATAAATGACATATCTGGGAAACTGGAATTTCTAGGAAATGCAGTTTCCAGAGAAGATTTTTTAATTGACACATAATAAATGAGTACAAACTTACACTTAGATAGCTGGAATAAATTCTGGTATTGTTTTGCACACTAGGGTCATTATAGTTAATAACTATAATAACTATAACTATCATACATTTCAAAATAGCTAGAAGAGTGGGTTTTGAACATTCTTAACACAAGAAAATGAGTACTATTTGAGGCAATGGATACGCTAATTACCTTCAGTTGATCATTACATAAAATATGCATGTTTTAAATGATAATAGTGTTTGAAAACATGGCACCTTTCCTGAAATCAAATTCTCAGTGATCTACCTTCAGTGGCAATTTTCATTCTACGTGAAGTACATAGCATTAGGGACTTACATAGAAGGAGGCAATGGTGCATATCTGGGTATGTTAAATTTTGAACCCTTACCAAAATGAAAATGTCCAGGATAGTGGTTCTCCTTTGAGTTGAGGAAAGGAAACAGCATACACATCACTGGGGAAATTTTTCAAAACATATATGCTTCCACCTTTTTCTGTGTACATCAAAATGGAAAAGAGACTGAAGAGTTGGGGAATTCACATTCTTTTAAGCTCTCCAGGTGATTCCAATACATTCTCTGTTCTAGAAAGATTCTTGGCCTCCTCCAAGTAACTTGATCCAAGATCTTACACTATTTTTCCTGCCAAGAAGTTCCTTATATTCACTTCTCACCTATTTCTTCTTTGTTTAGCTCTCACTGAAGATATAGGGTAATTCACAAGCATCTTGCATATGTATACACAGGGGAATGTGAATAACAGCTTATGTTCTCAGGGACCCAGGACCAGCTGGTTGGAAACCTCGGCATTCCCCGAGTTGAAATAATCTCTTAGCCAGATGTTTCCTTCACCGGTTGGAGCAGGACACAAAGGCCCCAGTGGAAGACTCTCTGGACCATATGCTTGTCTAGTGGGATCAACTGCAGGTGCAGCAAATGAGACCCAAGGGACACATCAGGTCACCTTGCTGAATATGACTCAGGCCAGCAGCTCTTTATTTCTTCCTGTCTCCCTTACTTCCCACAGCTCATCTCTGTGGGTAGCTGCCAGACCAGGGAACAAGAGTCAGGCAGGGGGAGGAGGTAGTCCTTAATGGATACTCCATCTCTTCGGTGGTTTGGGGTCTGGCAGAGATAATCCAGACCTGAAAAAAATTGTCTTCTCTTGTGATGTATTTCAGTTAATGCACTAGCTGCCCAGAAGCAGTCAGGCGTGGAGCAACAAAATCAATTCCCCTCAGTTGAACAACAAGCTAAAACTTAACTCCCAAAGCTCTTTTGTATATGTCTTTTATTCACGGAGATCCAAATGCTGCCCAGGTTTGGCTTCCTGCCACAGACAAAGCTCATATCTGACAGGCCCAAGATCTCCAAAGAGCCATAAGTAATGGTAATGAGCCAAGGGGCTATTAGAAAACACGGTATATCCAAGTAGTCTTCACTGTTTCTTCATATCTGATATGCCCTTGACAGACACCCATCTCTAAGAAGGACGCAGGAATGGCTGTTAGTTGGCTGGTGTTGTGGATTGGGAAGCTATGGAGATCTACCAGTCTATCTTAATATCACTCCCTGCCTGAGGATAAATCTGCTAGCATACCCTTTGTCGTGACCTTTTCTAAGTCTACTGTGAAAAATCACTTCACTTTTGAATTTGAAAGACACTCATCTAAATGGAAACACTGTGACCATGTACCTATGATCAAGATTCTTAGAGAATACAAAAAGACAGAATCATTTGAGACTAAAACAGTATTCATGTTTCACTTCCTTCTAGATGACACCTACCCTTCAGCCAAATCTTTGTCCCATTCAGCCTGGGAGTATCCAAATCCTCATTACCTTCCCACATCCTGCCTCAACAATTTTCACTGAAATTTTAGAACTAGGAGTAAGATAAACTAAAATGCATCATATGGAGAACTATGAGGGTTTTATAACCAGTCTTAATCAAGCACAAAGAGAAAGACAAGCTGGGCATACAAGCTCATTTTACTGCTCAGAGTTTGATGGATCCTGTTACTACTAGCCTTCTGTTTCCTGCCACTTAGTTCCTCCCCACTTTCCACTAGAAATCTTAGAAATGCAGGTGGGGCTACGTTGTCACTCTCCTATCAGAAGAGAAGAGAGCTCACAGGGCTAACAGCTCTGCATGGAACAGATGTGAACTAACCAAAGTCTCACATGTCTAGTGTATCCCAACATACACTAGATACGGCTTTAACAATGCATTCATTTCTTCTAGAGTTACTGAATACCTGTTCTTTACCAGGCACTGACCTGGACCCTGGGGCTAAAAGTATGAATTGTAAGGACCACCACTCTCTTTTGTCAGCTAAGTGCCACTTGCCGAAACAATGTATCCACAGAAGTATTGAATTACCTACTTCATTCCCAAGAATATATGTGAAAGGTGAGCCTAAGTCTAATTTGTGATACTGTATTAGGGACCTTCCTGTCACTGGGACAAAATACCTAACACTCAGAACATAAAGGATGAGAGGCTTATTCTGGCTCAGGGTTTCTGATTATGGTCAGCTGGCTCCAAGAGAGAAAAGGCATGGTAAGGATATGATGGAGGAAGGGGGCCCAACTGATAGCAGATACGAACCAGAGAGAGAGAGAAAGAAAAGGGAAGGGCCAGGGAGAAGAACACACCATTCCAGACCACATTCTAGTGACCTGCCTCCTCTAATCAGGCCCCACCTCTGGACTCAAGACTTTTGGTGGACATTTTAGATCTAAAACAACACATTCAACCTTAGCTCCCAAAAGGTTTATGTCTGTCTCATTATACAAAATACATTTAATTTATGTCTAAGAGTTGCCAAGGTCTTAACAGTTTCAGTGTTGCTGAAAAATCCAGCTCCAAAGTTTCCTCTGGGCCTCAAGGCGAGCACTTAGCTGTGCACCCCTGTGAAAATCAAAAATAAAGTTAAATTCTTCCAACATACAATGGGCCAGTGTAAATAGTCCCATTCCAAAAGCAATGGAAGCAGGGTTTGGGGATTTAGCTCAAGTGACAGAGTGCTTGCCTATCAAGCAAAAGGCCCTGAGTTCGAACCCTAGCACCAACTCCCCCACTCCCAAAAAAACAAAAAACAAAAGCAATAGAACCAAAGCAAAATTGAAACTGAGCAGAGCCAATATTAAATCTCGTAGTTCCATGTCCAGCACCCAGGACAAGTAAGATATGAGCTCCAAAGGACTTGAGCAGTGCTGCTCCAGTGGCCTCGGTGGTTGATGCCCAGACGGCCTCTCTCTTTGGCTGGCTTTAGTTGCCGCCTGTGGCTTCCCTGGCAGATGGTCATGTTCCTGGCATTTCCAAATTCTTGGGATCCCTGGTGTATTTTTGGCTTCACTTTCATAGCTTCACACATTGCCTTCTCAGGGACACACTGCCTAGCCTTTCAGGCCATCCTCTGAAATCTGGGTTGAAGTCTGTGTAAGCCCACAACCTTTGCATTCTACATGCCTGAAAAAATCAGTACCACATAGATAATGCCAAGGCCTACCTCCAACACAAGCATGGTTCCCTTGGACCATAGCTGTAGAGGGCTTTGAGTGCCTGGATGACTAAACTCAGGGAAATATTTCCTGAGTGAACAGGCACCCTGAGGCATTCTTCTCAAAGCAGTCTTTCAAAATCGTTTATCCTTTTCCACTCTTGAGCTTGCAATGCATGGGCTTTGCCCAGTTTCTGAGATACCTTCAAGCTATCTTTCTTATTGTACTGATCCAAAATACTTTGCTGCTTTTTAATGAGAATCTTTTCAGCAAACACACTCTCCTTTGCCCCGGCTTTACAGGCCCTTCCTTTCTAGTCAAGCTTCATATCATTTGGCTTTGCTTTTTGTTCTTGATTCTCACTGTAAATCTGTCTAAAAGCAGCTACCAGTACTCATTCCACTGCCTGAACATTGGACTGCCTTGAAATTTCCTCTGCCAGATTAATTAGTCCACTGTCCTTAATCTCAGTCTCCCGTAAAGTCAAAGGACATAGACAAAATATAGACAAATTTCCTGCCAGAGTATAACACACATGTCCTCTAG
>PVJO010011721.1:19635-58658 GCA_004026905.1 Hystrix cristata
TTTTTTTTTTTTTTTTTTTTTTTTTTTTTTTTTTTTTTTTTTTTTTTTTTTTTTTTTTTTTTTTTTTTTTTTTTTTTTTTTTTTTTTTTTTTTTTTTTTTTTTTTTTTTTTTTTTTTTTTTTTTTTGTGGTACCGGGGATCGAACTCAGGGCCTCATGCTTGCAAGGCAATCACTATAACCACTGAGCTAAATCCCCGGCCCATTTTAGGGTTTCTTTAGCCAGCATCACCAAACATTTCCAAACTCCTTCTGTAAACAAGTTCCACAGGTTTCTGAAACACAAGTTCAGGTACAATCATAACAATGGCTCCACTCTCAGTAGAAATTTTTTTATAGTAGTCACTTTTCTATTGCTGGGAAAAAGTAGCTGGCATCCACAACTTAATGGCACACAGAAAGAATGTGGTGCTCTACCTAAGCAGGCCAGCAGTATCTTAGCCCACGGTTTCTTGGCACTATTAGCATTTGGGGCTGGACACTTCCTTGTTGTTAAAGTTGGAGAGTGTCTTCTTGAGAATTATAGATGTTCAGTAGTATCCTTCATTTTTTTTTCCCAATAGATGTCAAGATGGATATCATGTTTTGATAACCAAAAATGTCTCCACACATAACCAAATGTCCTCTGAGGGGAAAGGAGACACAAAACCATTTCTGTTTTGGAATCGCTGCCTAAGTTCATCTCTACCACTTCACCCACACTATTAAAATCATTAGAGAGAAAAGAGAAAATTCAGATCTAAACTCTACTATCAGGGGGCAAATTCAAGGGAAATGAAGCACTGAAAAGTTCATGCCATTTGCTCATGACAGACGCAGGGACAGTGGTAAAAGAAACAGGACTGAAATTCAAGATTCCTGACTCTAGTCACTTACACTGTGATGCCAAAGGAGATAATCATGTTAGTGAATTGCATAATGATTCTAAAACTCAGCAACAACGAACTTCTACCTGTAGTTTTTCCCAGTGCCCCAACTAGGTGTATGAAATAACACAAATGTTCTCATCCACATTTCCCTGTATGTCTCAGTTTACTTTTTTTCTTCCCAGGTAGTACAAATTAACTGCTCTTTTTGCCTCCCTACAGACTACCATTTTCATATGTGTCGCCTTCCTACCCCATACACAGACTGCCAGCATCCCACACTGGTTGCACTAAAATTAAGGGGAGCGTGAGTAGGAGAAAGGACGAGTAGGGTAAATCAGGACCACAGGAAATTGGGGGAAACTTAGTTAATGGCTACCAAGCAGGAGTAGCCTTTATACATGGGCCAAATAAATAGTCTGTCTAGTACCTAGAATTTTACTATCAAAAATCTATTTCTTTGGTGAGGACTGTTACTATTTAGCAGCTGTGTGTATGTATTTGTCAGCTCACCATCCTCTGAGATAGCTGCTAGAGAACAGGGCTCTGAGGGATGACGTTTTTGTTGGAGCAGTAGTACTAGAGTAGGCATTGATGTCACTAGAAAGCAGAACGGGATAATATTCTTTTTAATTGTTTCACATTGAGAACTGTTTTATTGCAGTGAACTTAATTGTATACCAAACTGGACTCTAACGAAGTGGTGTTTATAACTTTTTAATTGGCACATAATACAAAATACAATTAAAATATATAGTGAATGTTTAAATGAAAAATTTATTACAGTAAAAGACACATTGTAATTGGTCCCCCTTAGAAGACTCTCTTTTACTTTAAGGTATGATCAGTAGTACAGTGAATGCCACTGCTGAGGACCACCCAAAGAAAAGGCGGGCTCCTAATAACATTACAGTATGTCCTCATCCACCTTATTCATTGAATCTGGCACTCTGTGCCTTCTGGCTCTTTCCCAAAGTAAAAATGGCCATGACAGCTTAAATTTTTGAATCTGTTACAGACAAGACACTCACAAAAGAGGATCTCCAGAACTGCTTCAAAAAGGGGCAAGAACGATGGGATAAGAGTGTTCAAAGTGAGGGAGAGTATTTTGAGGGGGATTAAAATGGCAATGTGTCTTTTACTGTAATAAATTTTATTTAAACAGTCACCATATTTTTCATCACAACTCATAAATACACATGTATAGAGTATTGATAATTCAGTACATGAATATATAACATATAATGATTGAATCAAAGTAATTAGCATTTCATCGCCTTAAGCATTTATATTTCTTTCTATTGGGGACCTTCAAACTTCTCTCTTCTATGTTTTTATAACTTATAAAACAAATTGTTGAATGTAGTCATCTACTCTGCTGTAGAATACTAGAACTTATTCCTCCAATCTAATTGTATTTCGTTACTCATTATCCAATCTCCCTCTATCTCACTAGCCTCTAGTGACCACTATTCCATTTTGTTCTGCTTTCAGACCAGTTTCTGCATAATATGCTTAAATGGACACCCTGCAGCTGACAAAAATAGAGGCTAAGCAATAGATATTAATGCTGCCTGCTAGCCAATTTTTCTACGAATAAAACCCTGATGTAGGTAGCACTTCAGAAAGTGCTTTGGAAAGTACTAGGTAAATCCAAAAAGTCCTCATTCATATCCTTAAAAGTAGATAAAATAGAGGAGAGAGAAAGTAGACCTCTGCCTAAGGCCACACTCGCCACCTTCCCTGCCCCAAACTCCCCAGCCTGCTCAATTCCAGGGATACAGTCTTACCTCCCACAAACTGTGCTGCTCCCATGCAACGTCCCATCATTCTGGAGATGAGTTCCTCCATGCAGCAGCCTAGGACAGCAGCCAGTGCTACCAGAAGCAGTAGTGCACAGCCAGCACCTGTCACCACTGTGCACATCTGCCAGGCCAGGCTTGGGATGGCACTGAAGCTGGAATAGCGCCCACATTCTTCCACCATGATCAGACTGTGCCCTTCTCCTCGCACTGGGTAGTTGCACCTCCGGAATGTGCTGAATGACACTGGCTTCCCCAGCTGCGATCCAAACAACCAGTAAGGCAGGAAGTAACTGGTAGAACTGGCCACAGCAGTAACAAGGGACAGGAAGGCCCAGAGGGTCCCCACCAAGGTCAGGCTGCTCCTCATGGTCTCTAGTTTCTCTGCAAGAATGGGTCAGAGCACCAAATGAAAAAAGTTACCATGTAGGCTCCATGGGCCTATTTTTCATCTAGTTGGCCAGTCCTGGGGCTCATTTTTACATCACTTGGCCCTTGCTTCTGGGTAAAATTATTGTCTCAAATACCACTGGTGTCCAATAGGATTCTGCTTCCCAGCTTCCTTTCCTTCTGCCTGGTTCAAAGTTCCACAGTCATTAGGCTGCAGTGGAAAAACCACAGAGCTGAATTAGTGACTGATCTACAAACTCACAGGCAATCTGATCAACCAGTTTATAAGTCTTGACATACACTATGGAACTGTGGGGAGACAAAACAAGGCTGCAGCAAGAGTCCCTGAGGATTCCAGCTGAATGGCCTTGCACGTCCAGAAGCCTGGAAGGAGGCAATATTTGAGAGTGTCAGGAACAAAGCTGTTTTCAGACAGTGAAAGAGGAAGTAAAAGTCACAGGCCTGCACCTAAAGAAGAGGCAAGGGAGTAGGTAGAATCATCATGGAGTTACAGGACATTTCCTCTGGACTTAGGATGCCCAACAATGTGTTAATGTGGGCTTTCCACTGGGCTATATCATCCCAAGTTGATATGGGGAGAATAAGCTGGATGTGGTGGTGCAGGCCTCTAATCCCATTACTCTGGGAGGCTAAGGCAGAAGGATCACAAATTCTAGCCCAGCCTGGGCAAATTAGCAACTTAGTGAGACATAACTTTAGTCACAACATAAAAAATTGAAAAAGCGCTCGGTGTGAACATCCTGGGTTCAATCCCCAGTAACAGAAAAAGGGGAGAAGTAAGAGGACAATAAAAGGTACCTAATGTTGTACCATATACCTCTCACCGAAACAGCACTGTTTAGTCACCCTTAAATGAAATGGGAGGCAACTTTCCAGTTGTGGCAGTTAAATCTAGACTGACTACTAAAAAAGCTTCCTTGTCTTTTGCTGACTATAGTTAAGAGAGTTTCTCCTCTCCATGAAATAGATCAGATCAGGCACTCCCTGCCTCACTTCAGAAACATAGAGCTGTAAGGACCTTTCAGGTTCCCTTTTAGAATAAGTAATCTCAGACTCAACATGCGTAGAGACTTTCTGAATTCAGCTTACAAAGAGTTTTCACAGATTCCTCTGTCAAAAACTAACATCCCCTCATCTATTAACCTGCCATTGCTTTCTGTCCAGTTTCTCTATTAGGGTTGCTAGAAACCTGTGGCCTGATACTGTCTCCAGCAGACAGATGGTAGAAACTTCTGCCTTGATTCATCCCCACTGTTTAACTTATAGGTAGTAATGTTGTGGAGGGGACGTAGTGGAGGGGAGGCTTAAAGCAGGGGAAATACAAGAATTAGCTATATGGAAACAACACATGACCTATTTGGGACGCTATCAGGAGCAAGGACCAGTTGTATTCAGGGTCTCAGCTGTAAGCCCTTTCTCAAGCACCACCAAACAGTGTGTGGCACTGAATAGTCATTACAATTCATGTTTGCTTAATGAAAACCTTTCCATAGAATCATCAAATTTTCAGACTGGCAGGGATCTTAATGAATCACCTAATCCAACCTTATTTTACATACAGGGGAGTTTGGCCCAATAAAGGAGGAAGTCATTTTCGTCAGTCACATAAAGCAGCAATACCCTGAACCAGAAACCTAATCTGTAGATTCCTAGGCCAACTCTTTGCTACTACACAATGCTAAACCCACCTTCCAGCACTTTATGATGGGAATATGGAGAGGAAATGCTTTACCCAAGGGTAAATAGTCAGTGAGGTACACTGGCCAAACCAGAGCCCAGTTATTCGATTCTTAGTATAATGCTCTTTTTTCACTCTACTACAATTCCTCTCTTGATACATATGTGTTTTGTGCTATGTGTTTTGTGCAGGAAGGGAGTAGAGATTATAAATTGCAGGTGCTTACTCTGGAATGTTAGAGTTTGAGAAGAAAATGCCCTTAGCTGGTCCTCTGGAAATGAGGTTCTGTGCCTGGAGTAGGGGAAATATGTGTGTGTGTGTGTGTGTGTGTGTGTGTGTGTGTGTGAGAGAGAGAGAGAGAGAGAGAGAAAGAGAGAGAGAGAGAGAGGTGATGAAAGATTGAAGCCCAACAGGGGGAGAAGTGCAACTAGTTTTGAGTAATTGCTGTTAGAAAGCAGGTATGCTCGGCCACAATGAGGTAACGTTTCTGCTTGTCATATTGGAGTTTGTGAGATTATGAAAAGCACATGCAGCCCTCTGTTATGGACTCATTTCCTGATGAGGAAGCCCAGGCTAGAGAAGAGAAAAAAAAAGCTGATAAATAACTATTGGCTGCATCAATGCAATCTCTTCTGAATCCATTATTTCATATGTTCTGCCCAACAGTCTTCTTAGGTTGTTAAGAAAGGTATTACCCCTCAATTTACAAATGAGTAAATTGAGAGTCAGTAAACCAAGTGACTTGCCCAAGGGTACATACACAGTGATTCAATGACAGAGCCATCAGTTTCCCACTTCTCCTTGGCCTGCAGGCTTCTCCCATAGAATTATCCCAGTAGAACTACATCACCACCTCCAGAGTATTAGAATTAAAGGTCTCCATGGCTTCCCATCCAGAATTTCAAAAAATGTTTAAGGATGGGAAAAGAATTGGAGAAGACATGCAAGGTAGGAGGAAGGCCATTTTCTCCAGAAATACAGTGTAAAGTAGCAGAACAAGAGAATTAACTACCTCAAGTACAACACTTTGTAGTCTGAACTAACTCCATATGTCACACATGGTTGTCATCACCTTGAGGTCAAAACTTCCAATATGGCAACCAGGAAATGGGCACAGAATGTAAAAAGGGGAAAGAGATTTTATTTATGAGTGGTGCCTAGAATATGATAGAAAAAGGGAGAAGGGTTTGGACATAAAGTTTACTTCATTTGCAACAAATTAGGCTATTACACTATAATACTAACACTCACTCTCACCATAAGCTCATTTCAAAAGCAACTTTTGAAGCCAGGAGTTAGGAAGGCAGAATCACAAAATTTAGTTTAACTGCATTTAGCTACAGGGTAACACATTGTCTTTCCAAATTTAAATTAAGTACTTTCAACTTTAGAAAAAAACTCATTATCCTTATTTAATTTAGGTCTAGGGTGAGTAACCATATCAGTTTTCCTGGAACTAAAGAGGTTTCTGGGATGTAAGACATTCGGTGATAAAACTAGAAAGGTTCCAAATATCCTGGGAAAGAAGGGTCACCTTGTATAGAACTAGATGTTTTGCACCAGCACTATCCATTAACAGGAGGTTGAGAATCATTGCCATAGAATATTCTCTAGTGTTCTCTCTCTAGAACTTGGCTAATATAAAGTTAAAAGTGACTGTGGAATTCAACATTGGAGAGGCTAAACCCATACGGTTTGGATATAAACCATTGTGCATCATAGATTTGACCTTATAAGATCAAGGGATAGATTTCAGAGATTCAAAGATGCATTATTTCTCAAGCACACAAGTTCCAGCACAGCTTATCTTGTGCAAGTGAAGCAGGAGATTAGGGTGTGGCCGTCTGGCTGGGCAAGCGGATGTGACCTGTCAATCACAGAGATCCAGGAGACATGCGCCCAAGCCCTGTACCTAGAACCAATTGAAAAGTGCTATTTTCAATTCTTCTTGTTAGAACTCAAGCAGGTTTTTGATAGGACAGACTAGATCTGATAGAGTCAGCCTGAGAGTAGGAGCTATAAAAGGCTGCTGCCATTAAGCTTTTGGCCACTGCGCTCTCTCTTTTGCAGTCATCCATTCTCACCCAATACAGTATACTCCTTTTCCTAATTTAATTGACCTGCACTCACTCTGCAGAGCATGCTTCTTCTCCCACCTTTAATAAATGTGAAACCTCACTACCTTTTGTACTTGTTTTGCCCAATTATTTCCTCAGGACAAGAAGAACCTAGGAAGAATCTCTAGAAGGAGACTCCAGAACCCCAGAACCAAGTAACAGATAGACAGAGAGGCAGTGGGATACGTGGGGTCTGTGAATGCACACTGCTATATGTTCACATGTGCCAGACATGGAAAAGCATTCTAGCAAATGCTTGTAGCTCCATCACCTGTGATGGAGTAATTCTCTTTGTGACAGCCCTCCAAAACAACCCAAGCTCAATCCCAGAAACTGGCTAAGTCACTTTGTATTCACACCAATAAAACCCACAAACAATGTCGTACTTTATCCCATCCTAATTCCTCTTGTATGCTTCTTGTATGCAACAGCATCGTTTCTCTACCTGGAATGTCTAGCCTTATAGTCACACTAGATTTCAGGAACCAAGAACTGACCTTCAGAGAAGTCTAGTAACCAGATATTGATAGAAAAGCAGGATAAAAAAGTAAAAACAAGATTAAAAAAGGACAAAAATTATAATTTTAAAATGAAAAATATAGCTTCAGCACGCAAGCCCAATTTACTTTTTTCTCTTCTCCCAAAACACAATAAGCTTGGGCAATTCCTTTCCACCTACAAATGGGACTGTTCATTCCCTTATTATTTGCAAAGGGTCCTCTTTCTCCTGTGAATGGGCCAACATTTTTGCCTATTAATTAGGGTTTCCCCTATAAATGGATCATTATCTTACTATGGTAGGTCATCCTCTCCCACCCACTGGACAAGACTAAGACTATAGACTATCGAATTCTACAGATTCCCAGCATCTAAAACACATAAAGATTCCTAGTTAAAAACTGCAGCATGTCTCATTTCTCTAAGGACCAGTACCCCTCTCTTACGCGTGTCCTAAAATCTCTGCCTAATAAACCCTCCTATGCCTCTTACTGATGTGTTCTTAAAATTTTTTTTCTGCAATGGAATTCAGTAAAACTGTAAATTTATTCTACAAAAGGGTAGGTTAAGTTCCTTGTTTCAGCCTCAGGAACCTTCTCAGACCTAACCAGATGACAATAGGATTGTATTTAAATCTCCCTCTTGTGGTTTTTACATTGTCTTTATCCCTCAGTTTCCTTGCTAAATGAGTTACATTCCTTTTTTTCTGACAGTAGTTGTATGACATGCACTAGATGTGGCCAGAAAGTTACAATAACTAGAGTGGAAGCATGAAATCTGATCTGTATTTACTATCCTCACCGAAGCTCAATGTTTGCTAATCTTCAGAGATATGCTGGACATTCTAATGCAACCTCATGAGTAGAGGCTAATCCGACATGTAGAAAAGCCACATAAGCCATAAAAATCGAGTAGTTCTCTCTACTACGTTTTTTAAAAAATGTAGAATAGAAATAAAGAGCAAAAATAAAAGACAGGTAATAGCAAATAAGGAGATAGATTTTTCACAAAAGGGGCCAAGAGATGGGGAGAGGGAGTAGGAAGAAGAGGGGAAGGGAATATAAAAAGAACCTAGATGTGTTATGTACATGTACCAACTCCGCACAAGGAATGTAATCATGTACTGCAAACATGTACTAACAAAAATAAAAATTAAAAGAAATCGAGAGAAAGGGAGTCTACAGTTTTTTACAGTAAATTAACAACTCCCACTGCCAATAAAGCACATGTCATATCCCTTCGTAAACCTTTTCTCCTGCAACAGAAGAGATGCCGGTTCCTTTTGTTGGGTCTTCAGAGGGAATGGAGAACATCTGGCCATTGTACTCTAGCTGCAAGCTCTTTTTCAACTCACACTGCTACTGGGTTACTTTTAGCTTTTTTCTCTCCAAAATGAGCACTCTGTCTCTCTCTCTCTCTCCCTACGGTGTCCCATTACCAAGCTTTTAATCATTTTTTCTCATTTTTTGCTTTTATGCATACCTACTCATACGCAGGCACTTAGCATCATTACAACTGGAAGCATTGTTCTTATTTTTTCTTAGAAAAGAAAAATAAACCACCTCCTTCCTCTACCTCATCTTCTCCACAATCTTCATTAAAAAAACAACACAAATCCTTTTGTCCCGACTGGAGCTTGTTGTACAATTTCCAAGTGAAGGAAAGCATTCACTTAGTAAGGGTACTAGCTGTAGATAAAAGAAATAGTAAGTTAAATATAAGAACAAAAAAAGTGGTCGTAAAGCAAACCACTGAATCACAGCTATTGAGGAAAACCTGGCTGCAGAACTGCTTGTTTAGGACTAGTCTGTGAGGAGAAGCTTTATTGGCACTGGTGTTAGCAAAAGCAGGGGAACAGGCCTTTCTCCTGATGACTCAGATGTGGGCATCGCCTCCCTGTTACAAGTTCACCTTACTCATTCTTCAGACTTCTCTAGGAAACGAGAAGATATTCAGGCATACAAGGCTGGTCCAAAAATACAATGTGTGTTTAAATAAAAAGTTGTTTACAGTAAAAGACACATCGCCTTTAAGACCTCCAGTGTACTCTCCCTTGCTTTGAACATGGTTAGCCCATCATTTCTGCCACTTTCTGAAGCATTTCTGGATGTCCCCTTTTGTGAGTATCCTTACAAGATGTCATAAAATAATATGGGGAAACTTGCTTCAAGTGCCCTCCAATAGAAAGACAGAGTTGTAAAAACATTGCAGTGTGTCCTTGTCCACCTTATTCACTGGATCTGGCACTATGCGACTTCCGTCTCTTTCAATAAGTCAAAAGACTATAAAAAAGTACATGTTTTGAATCCATTCTGGACATCAAGACAGCCACGACAGCGCAAGTAAAGACACTTACAAAAGAGGACTTCCAGAACTGCGTCAGAAAGTGGCAGGAACGATGGGAAAAACGAGTGCGAAGTATGTCTGTGTGTGTCAGGGGGGTATCTTGAGGTGGGATTAATGGCAGTGTGTCTTTTGCTGTAATAAAATATTTTTATTAACATTCACTGTGTTTTTTCGATCACACATCTTATGTTTCTGATAGGCAAACAGAGTCCTGCTCCGGGCAAATGCATTTGGCCAATGTCTCCTCTTTTATCAAGCAAGTTAAATGAGCAGCCTGACCACTGTAGATCGTTCTGTTTCAGGCATAGCCTCCCAAAAATCTACATTCATGTCCCAAAAATTTCTCTACACCTTTTCTGCCTCCTGGGTCCGTTAGAGGTTTCTCCTTCTCTGTATATCCCCACTATGGGAGTTGCTGCAAGTTCCCACTGTGCCTGAAATCATTTCATTAGATAGTCCCTGAAAAGGCTTTATTTTCTGTTTGTATCTTAGTGATTCTAAGAAGACTCCACATTTGACCTCAGCTTTCAAGCTTGCTGAAACTCCCTTCATGTCATTGCCCTCTTTCCTTCATTTTTTGTCTGTGTTAGGAAGACTAGAAAAACTAGCTGTGTTGAGTTAGTTGTTAGTTTATTCATTCATTTCATTGCGTCTTATCATCCCAAGGCAGTGACACTCACAAACAAGTAAGGTACAAAGAGGCAGGAGACCAGAGTATCAACTGAGCAATCAAATATCTAGAAATTTACTCCTAAATAATAGAGTTGACTTTGCAGAGACAGAGAGGACTTGTATGAGAAACTTCACATCAGGTCCTATGCTATTGCTTTTTCCCCTGAGGTTAGAAAGATGAAAACTGAATGACTTCCTCAAATTTCATATGAACTTCTCTCTTTACCACAAATGCTGCTTACAGAATTGCCTCATGTCTTCTGCTTTGTCAACTAGAGATATTCAGCTCATTTTTCACTCTGGCCCGACAGGGAACCTTGGCCCTCACTTTCAGCCACCAACTGGTTGTCCAGGAGTCTTAATTCATATCTTCAGTGGGTTAGAAACCACTTCAGGCTGTTCTGACATAACACAATTAAGCCTCTTCAGTGATGGACCAAGTAAGTAGTAAAGTACCCTTCCATACACTTAGGACCTATCCCAACCCTGCAGTTGTGCCCTTCACCTCCTGGACCCAACTGGAAATCAAGTGCCACCACAGCTATCTATTGAGTGGACAGCTATCTATTGAGTGTGGGAAGGGGGAAAAAGTGACACAGATGAACTTGGAGCACTCCCCATAGTATATATCCAGAGGAGAACTTCAGGGGAGTTAGGAGGTACTCTGGTTTATCAAAAGTCTTTCTCAAAGTGAGGGTTCTAAGCCCCCTGCATCAGAATCACCCTAGATGTCTTTTCAAAATACAGTACAGTCTCTGACCTCACTCTACTAGATTCATTGAATTTGAATATAAGGGAATTTGCATTTCAAAATTGGTTTTGAAGGGAACTTATGATTTAGAGATACTGTTTCAGTGGAAAAGGGGCCAAATTTTAGAATCAGATCTGAGACCACGTTCAGACGTCTACTTCTTACAGGTGATATGAAGCTAAAGAAAATTACTTAAAACCTATGGATTTCAGTTTTATTTATAAAATGGAGATGATGGAGCATACGGTTCCAGTGAAATTTCAAGTGGTATACTTAATACCAGATGTCAATTGCCCTCTTCCACAACAGAGGATCCTCTCCCCTCATAAAGAATAGATAAGACTAGAAACCATCCAAGAAGTGAACCATCACTCCTCTCGACTCTCACCCCACAGACACTCTAGGGTGATTTCTCCTCATTCAGTGGCTTCTTTCTGCTTTTAGTTTCTCACCACAAAATGAAACCACTTGAAAGTGTTCTTTTCAAGAATAGATTTATACTTAAACTATTTCAGGTTCTTCTGGGAATCATCATGCTTGGCACATAGTAGGAGCTCATAAATATTTACTGAATGAATGCCATCTTTTATTTCCAGCCCTACTGGCCTCAACCCCTCATCCCCCATTTTACTACCATAACTCCAATTTAAGCAAGTCTTAACAGATCACCTACCACATCAGGAAACAGGTGCACTTTTACTTGTATAGAGGAGTCAAAACAGATTCCCCGCTTTACCCCGCCTTCACTCTCAAAGACATGAGCTTCCTCTCCTCAAGTTACCAAGGCCCCTGGGAAACCAGCTAGCGTTTAGCCCGTAGGTCCTTAAGCCTTGTCAATATAAAATAGGAATCAACCTCGATTCCTCTCAGCTTCTGTGCAAACAACAGACTATAAGGGAATAAAAATACACCAGGCTGCCATTGGGAAGAAAACAGTTTCTCTGAGCTTTGAGATGAAAGGACAGGAAGCCTGAGGAAGGAAGGGGAAGGAGGGCTGAACAAGAAGAGAGCAGAGCAGTTTCCTACTCAGCTATTTCAATTTCGTTTGGCCAAGTTGCATATTTACCTTCGGAGAATGAAGGCTGACTGACTTGTTCCCTCTCCGGTCTCAGATCGGAGAAATAACTTCTCCCAGCTTGTCAGACAGAGATGGGAATCCCAGCTGCTCTTTGCAGTGATGCCTGAAAACGTTACTTTACTTTTAGAAGGCAGGGGCGGAGTCCAGCCTAATGGAGATTAACTCCAACCATGCTGGAGGCTTCGAACTCAGCTTCAGATGTGCAGGCACTTGAAGTAGAAACAAGCTTGGCAGGCACTCAGTTCCCACCTCCACCCTCACAGCTGCTAAATCAAGTGCGCAACAGTGAGTGCATGCGTGTGCGTGTGCGTGTGTGTGTGTGTGTGTGGGTACACCCATGCTTCGCTTGAATTGCATATCTATCTCACTTCCTCATCTGCTGCTCAAATCCACTGAGGAACAAGTTCTCCCTCTTTCCTCCAAAGACCTAAATAGCCTCCGCCACAGCAATTAGGCAGCAGACTGCTCTGGCTGTGAACGAGTGAGCGGACACACACCTGAGTGGAGTAAGACACCATCCAGATACAGTATATGGCTAAATGAGGAAAAGCACTAGGCCCCTCTTCATGAAAATAAGTCAGTATTGCCAGACACATAGTACCCATGTGCAAGTTATAGCTGAAAAACTTGACATATTAAACTGGAGAGAGAAAATTTTAATTTTTCTTTCCTTTGCCAGTCAAAACCAGTCTCCTTTATAAATTAAAAAAATAAAAAAGGAAACTGGAGTCAGAAACTGATTACTACTGTCTGATGGGGACATTGCTCCAACAGAGGCATCTTTGGCTCCAAGATATAGCATTGCTTACATTTAAGAAACTATTGGAAGTCACACATTGAAAGGACCAAATAATACCTTTCGAAATAATAACAGTACTACCAAAAGCGCCTAATTTAATCTCAGAGCACCAGTAACTGTTTTTCTGCTTGGGAAAAGAGCTGAGAGGTTTGAAGATGAATGGAGCTTTAACTGATGTTTTGCTCCAAACTGATGCCGTCTTTCCCATCTATGAATCTCCCTGACACTATGTTCACTTCAGGAAACTTATTGCCTTCTGCATTGTTATTATTTTTTTGCATATGGATCTCATTTCCCCTCTGAAATGCTGTGTAAACAGGAACTTGCCTGAAGAAATCAAAATGAGTTCGAAGGAGGAATGGTAACTAGATTAATCGACAGAGCATACCGGACTAATCCAAAATATCTGCTTCTATAATGGGCCCAGTTCCCACAATAGTGTAAATGTTGTCAGGCCCATTTTCTAGAATTTTATTTCAATAATTCAAATTATAAAAGTAAATGAACTTGCAGATTAATGCATTCATTGTATCTTAATTATTTAATGACGTTTATAAAGTTTTTCCTTCCTACAGTGGATATAATTATACATCCTGTCTTTTATCACCAGTAAAGCCTTATTTTTATGCATGCATTTGTTTATCTAGCTATTTTCCATCAGCAGCTTTTAACCATTTTTCCGTCCCCAATGTACTGCTAAGCCACATTCCCATCTGTAATAATAGCTTACTGAGGCAGTTCCTGGCAGAGGGACAGATGACATCTGGGGTGGAATGTCAGACTTTTGGTAGCGTAAGCTCCCCAGACAATTTTAATCATGTCCAGTTGTTGTCCCCTTAGGAATCAGCAATTTCAGATGTAGGGCTAGATAAGGACAAGTGCTAGGTCCTTCTTCATGAAAATAAGTCAATATTGCTATCCACTTAGTAACTGTGTGTGAGTTACAGCTGAAAATTTTGGCATATGAAAAATAGTTGATTCCACTCTAAGCACCTTCCCTTTTGCTTAGTGGTTACACCTGTGACTTTATGAGCCTAACACTATTTGGAATGCTAAGAATGTGTTTTTACGTCCTCCTTTTTAACCTATTCTCACTATTCCTCCAGTTCCCTTAAGTGGAATAATATGGACACTTAAGTATGTACTGAAAATTAATATGATTTATTGGGCAAAGATTTAGTTCCTATTTTTAATTTAACAATTGGTAATTTTCTCAGAAAGAAATTGCTTTCATCTTGTGGCTCTTGATATTTTATCAATTAAAAATGCCCTTCAGTCACACTTTCATAAGATCATGTGGGAAGGATTGAGAAGGCAAAACTTCTTGTATTTAGAGGGTAGGATGATATGCAGCATTTCTAGTAATGCTAAACTCATTATTAGCCATGAAGCATGTAAATTCTGCTTTTGATTGGTCTGGAATAAGAGACTCTGCAAAGATAAGATACATGTGATAAGTGATCCTGATACGTATTCTCACCCCATCCAACACTACACAGTAGCATTTCCCAAACAAGATCAACACTCCAGCAACATTTTACAGTCTAGACAAAAGATCAGCAGGCAAGAGCTCTTACAAGCCAAATGCAGTAGGCTGTCTGTTTTTGTAAAGTTTTATTGGCACACGGCCACAGCTTATTCATCTATGTATTGTCTATGGCTGCCTCCGTGCTACAGTTGTAGAGTTGAGTATCAGCAACAGAGATGTTATGGTCCACAAAACCTAAAATATTCATTACCTGGCTCTTTATAGAAAGATGTTGATCCCTGATTTGTATCCACACCAATAGATGACAGTAGAGACATTATGTTAATGATTAAGAGGATAAAGTTGGAAGAGAACAGGAAAAGGTGAATTAAGTAGAAATGCCCCATGCTTCCAGCTTTGTTAATGTGCCAGGCAACCCTCATCATTTCTTCAAAATCTACCACCTGTGAACATAAATGAATGTGTTTGTATTCATTATAAGCCAAATATTCAGCAGTCTTGTGAAAATGTATTTCACTCTTAACTACCCTTTGAAGCTATGTTCAGGTTGCTTACAGAACATATTTAATGTTAATTTTCCTTTTTTTGTAAGAGCTGCTTCTTCTTAGGGGGTTACTTCCTTGTATAATATTTCTTATTACTAGAGATGTATATTCTAGTCTTCAAAGAAGGGCACATTTATTGTTAAAGTCATTTTACAGTCCCATTACCTTCGAACTTTGGGAATTTTGCCTATAAGTGCTGACAAATTTAAAACTATGTAGGCTTCATGAACTTTCACCAATGCAGGTTGAATAGAGATGATACTCCTTGCCTACACTATAGTTTTAGTTCTGGACTGAAAACCTACAGATGAAACTTGCATTTCTTTACTGTATAAAATCTGAACTGAAAATTGGTTTGTTGAATTTCCTTACTGATATCAGAAGACAAACTGGTGGTGTTAACTAGTGATATAGTATATTGATAAATGTTTAATAACGGGCTTCAGATTGGAGGGAAGGTGCAAGAGAGCCCTGATTTATGGCACTTGCTGATTCCCATAGTTTAATTACTTTCTTTTTTTTTTAATTTTTATTTAGTATTATTACTTTCAATTTCAAGTTACCAACCAGATGTCAATGAAAGTAGCCCAAGGAGAAATATACACAGTTGACTCTCAAAAGCTAGTATAAACTAACTTCACATACCATTGAAACTCAAATTCAAAAAATTACTTCAGTCTTATTCTGTATAGATTTATAAGCAATATAAAATATTAATCAAAATGGGATAGCTATCATAGCTATTTAATATGTTACACATAGGTTTCTCCCCCACTATGCAGTATGTTAGGTGGCTGTAAAACATTTTGAAAATGTTCTGTTGGGCACCAACTTTTCAACTTTTACAGTGCAAATTTTGTATTATTCAGAAGTAAACCAAAAATAAATTGTGTATAGACCTTGCCGTCTGCTTACAGCTTTTGAATAAGGGTCTTTATTATATTTGTAACAGATGAAAATAAACCAGAAATCCTTTTTTAAACTTAATATACTGGGGTTGGGGATTTAGCTCAGTGGTTAGAGTGCTTGCCTCACAATTACAAGGCCCTGAGTTCAATCCCCAGCACCAAAAAATAAAAATAAAAAATAAAAAAATACCTTAATATGCCAAGTTTTGGTCTAAATTGTATAGAGTAAGTTAAAATAAATTTCATTATAGTAACCTACTATGAATAGCTCTTTGTATGTATATTATACTGAAAGATACTTAAAGCATCTTTTAAAAATTTGGAGAAAATTCCCATTGAGATGTTAAATAGAACACGCTTAAAAGTCCTATATACCAGTATGGGAATCCATCACTCATGCTGGTTCTTGCCTTTCTTGGAAAAGGCAACTAGTCAACAATTAACTCACTGCCATAGTTCAAATATGTCCCATCCAAAATTCAAGTTTAAAAAAAAAAAATTCAAGTTTTACCAATGTGGTAGTAAGAGGTGGACCTCTTAGGAGGTGATTAGGCCATGAAGGTCTCTCCTCTTATAAATAGGACTAAAGCCCTTTGAGTCTTTTTTTCTTCCATCTTCAGCCATGTGCAGATACAGTGTTCCTCCCCTCTGCAGGATACAGCAACAAGGCACTGTCTTGGAAACAGAGAATAACTTTCATCAGACAAGCAAAACCTGCCAATATCTTGATCTTGGACTTTTCAGTTTATGTAACTGTGAGAAAATAAATTTTTTTCTCCATAAATTACTCAGTCTTGAGAATTTTGTTACAGCAGCACAAATACAATGGAGACTGACTAATCCTCAACATGTTCTGGGGCAGTGTAGTAAGCTCTGAAAGTACAGAGTGAAGAAGAGCGACAGGGCCCCTGACCTTGTGAAGTTTACATTCTATTGATGGATTTGGAAAGGAATAAACAAGCAAATAAGCACTGTAATAACAGATAGTGAGGGGTTCTGAGTGACTGAAAACACAGCGCTATGATAGGATAATAGTGATAAGGAAGACCTACCTTAAATGGAGTAACCAGGGAAGGACTCTCTGCTATGATGTGGAGCTAAGAATCCCAAGGATGACAAGCAGGAAAAAGATGGCTGAAGATGAGAGAAGACTGCATATTCAGTGGCTCTGCGGAGGGAGAGATCTTGGCCTGCTGAGTAACTGAAAGGCCAGTGGGGCTGGAGCATGGTGAAACAGAGAGTGTTACCAGCTAAAACTGGAAAGTTAGGAAGAAGCAGGATGGGCACAGGTTTGTAAGAATTCCTTTGGATTGCAGTGCCAGTCTATGGGCAAACCCGCTGTGAGCTCAGTGTCTCAGACACACACATGCACGTGCACGCGCACACACACACACACACACACACACACACACACACACACACACTAAGATGTATAAGTAGGTAACTGTGGTAAAATGGGATAGATCTTAGGTTGCTAATGCCACTTGTCCCCACCCTCTAGACATTTGAGACCATGCAGCCTCAGATATGAAAGTAGGAGCAGCTACAGGAAAGAATGTCCGTCAACTTGTATTTTTATCTCAGGTTTTCCTAGGAATTACTGTTCACAAATTGATTAGTAGTAAATGGAGGTAAAGGCAACATTGACATTGTTCGAGTCATTATCCTCGCTAGTCTTTGACACTTCAACAGGCTTACAAATCTGCCCTAATTCAAAGCAAAGGGAAACTACTGAAGGGTTTAATATTATCTAACATATAGCTGGAAAATATCTTCTTGTAAAATATAGAAATTTGTAATATTGGCATTTCCATGCTCCAGTTTTTTCTCAAAGCTTCCTACTCTCAGAAATTGTCTTGCAATGACAACTTTCAAACTTCATTTTTCCTTTTGATTCCTGTATTTTAAGTACCCAAGTACTGAACTGTTGTGAGACTGGTTTGCCTAGGGATGGAAAATCTACTCTCTCATACTCCAGTTAATTAAGGTTTGAGTAGAATTCTCTTTCTAGAGTAGTGTCCTAAAGGATGATCTAGAAAGCTGAAAGAACAAAGAGTCCTCAACTCTCTCAGCAGTGTTTTCTCAGCCATCTTTCCCTGTCCCTCCTCTCTCACCACAAAACCATCAGTGTCTTTTAAAGCCTAACACTGACCCTGTGGTTTCAGTCAGCCAAACCACACAAGGGAGTATAACTGATTTCTGTAACTATCCAAATTCATTTCTTAGAGAACAATCTAACTGGGGTTTTAGAATATTCTATGCAACAAAAGAGGCAGCATTCTAGAACCAAGAAATCATTCTTGTTTCTGTGTACTGAAGCAAGTCACGGAGCTTTATGAATTGGGCAACTTTACTTACACAGACTTGTTTCTGTATATGCAGTTGGTTATGACAGCATTACTACACTTTTTTGCTTTGCTGAGTGGTGTAGCTAGCCAGATTGTTCTAAAGACCTGGACGGCCATATCACAGAAAAACACTAAAAGAGCTGAAAGTATGAGTGTGCCTTCCTTTTCATTTGTAGTTTAAAAGCTGAAGGAAAAGTGAGGGTCACAAGATAACCCCAAAATGCTCAGGAAATGAGATGCGAAGCTCAAGAAACATGCACCTGCTTTTTCCATGGTGGTAATCCGATAGGGCCAATGGCTGGCCAGTGGAAACAGTGCTCAATGCCAGAGTCCTTGCCCACAAAATGCCATGAAGCAACAGCTGCTCAAAGCAAAGGTTACACAGTAAGAAAAGCCCTATTCAGTGTACCCCACCTCTGTTCTCCCGGTAAGTATTTGGGTGCTAGTTTAAAATCACCCCGGGGCACATTTGGGCAAGTTGTCTAGTGACCTGTAGTATAAACCACGTTTTCTTGGCAACAGTGAGTAAAACAATTGTCATAAAAACACATCATGTCACCTCTTCCTCAGATGTAGTTCTTTTTTCTGGGGATATCTTAGGCATATCAGTGATTCTAAATTGTTTTACACCTAGAAGATCTTTCCAGGAGGTTGTCACCAAGAATATTTTCCAGGAACTGTAGGCGAGAGTTGCTAATCTTTGCCAACAGGACTTGCTTTTTCATCAGTACATCCCTTAAGTCTGAATAGTAAAATTAACCCCACAACAACCTATTGAAACTGCATTTTCGAAGCAGGAGACTAAGGCTTAGAAACATTCCCAAAGCCACAGAGCTCTTAGGTCTACTAAGTGATGGACTCAAAAAGAACTTAGAAGACAAATTGGATGGGAGCCGAAGGCAGGGGCCAAAAGTGGTATGAGAGAAAGGAAGAAATAGGGTATGAATTTCAAATTTCTGCTTTTAGAAAATGAGTGCTTAGAGATATCCTTCTTTAAAATGAGAATAAAAGCACAAAGTGCTCCTGTTTTCCCATCTCTTTTGCTTGATAACGGACTGTGAAAGATCAGTAAATAATGAAGTTCAACTTGGCTATCAGGATCAAAGCATCTATAGTAAGCATACAGTTATGTGAGTCTAGAGCTCAGGGGAAAGTTCTGGACTGAAAGTTCGTGTATAGGTGACACTAACACTAAGACTAGATCAAATGACCAAGGGTGTTTGTCAAGTCTGAGGACTAAGGACAGGAATGACCCTGAGAAACACTTAAGGAATAGCTAAAGAGACAAGGACTTGTGAAGGAGAAAAACATTGGCCAGTCCTCTTACCATCCTGTTTACCACACACCACAGCCTCTTAGAGTCAAGAGCTGGCTCAGGAAGAACCAGCTCAGAAAGGATGTGGGGACATGGGGGTAGTGGATTGATGGGGGCAAAGTGTTCAAAAATCTTTCCATCTTAAGTGCTTTATCGACCAACCATTGTCCGGAGGTAACCAAGGATGAGTTGTAAGAAACCAATTTCACTCAGAAATGGAACTGTATTTCCAGTTTGTTTAACAAAGTCTTTTTCATTTTTAATGAGTTCTAAGGGGTCACTCAGTAGCTGATAGTTGCTGTGCTTGGCAAAGAGCCATAAATTCTGGCACCGCCTTGTGTTCTTTCTTGAATTTCTGTGAACTTCAAAGGATAACAGGGAGGCTGGAATCAAGCTCAAGAACCTTGGATGTGACCTTGAGCAGCTCCGATCCATGTGTCTCTTCCATCTTTCCCTTTCACTCTTGTGGGATACCACAAGCTAAATTAATGTTGTGGGAATTGTACTTCAAATCAAAAATTCCCTATTTGACCTTGAGCTATCACTTTAACCTTTCCTGGATCTTAATTTCATATCTAAAAAAGAAGTTTGGAAAATTAAAAAGAAAATCTTTGTATACTGTGGGAACAGATCATCCATTAAGTTGCAAAATGATTTGGAGAACATTGTTATTAATATTACTACTAATTCTGAGACTACGACATTCATTTTACAATGATTTGTTGACACTTATTGTGTGCCAGGTACTGAAGATATAGTGGTGAAGGGATGTATAGGGCCTTTGTTCTCACAAAGCTCACAGTCTAAGTGATCCAATAGAACCAGTAAAAAATTAATGAAATAAAGTGATAGCCTCCTAAACAAAAGGAAAGTTTGGTCTTAGAATTTGTTGGGGAGCAATAGACACAGCTTTAGATTAGATGGGATATTTAGGAGAGACTCTGAAGTGATATTTGACATGAGACCTAAAAGATCAGGAGGCAGCCATACAAAGAGCTGAACTGAGAAAATTGCAGGTAGAGGAAATGGCAAATCCGGAGCTCTCAACTTATGAAAATGATTAGAGTGCATAAGGCACACAAAGGAGGTTAAAACCAACTGGATAGCCACACGCAAAAAAAGTGGAGTTTGACCACTACTTCCTGCCACACCATATACAAAAATTGATTCAAAATGGATCAAAGACCTACCCATAAGAGCTAAAACCATAGAACTCACAGAATTCACAGACATAAATCTCTGTGACCTCGTAGGGAACAAGTTTTAAATAGGATCTCAAAAGTGCAAGCAACAACAACAATAAAAAGATAAACTGGGCTTCATCAAAATCAAAAATATTTTGCGTAAGAGGAAATTATGAAGAAAATGAAAAGATAACCCACATAATGGGGAAATATTTGCAAATCATATATTTGATAAGGGCCTCCTAGTATCCAGAATATATAAACAAAAAGGCAAATGGGCAAAGCACCTGAGTAGTAATAGTAAAATGGGCAAAGCTCCAAGAAGATGTGTAAAAGACCAATAAATTCATGGAAAACTGTTCAAAATTATCGGCCATTTGGAAAATAAGATGCCACTTTAAAATAAAATTTTAAAAAAGCTGTCACTTTATACACACTAAGATAGCAAAAGTAGTAATAATAATAAAAAGAAAATAAGTGTTAAAGGAATAAAGAATTTGAAACCCTTGCATGTTGCTGTAGATGGTGTAAAATGCAGCTGCTCTGGAAAAAAGCCTGACAATTCCTCAAAGAAGTCAAACATACAGTTACTACATGAACCAGCAACTTTATTTTTAGGTACATGCCTCCAAAAATCAAAAACAGGTATTCATACCAAAACTTATGCATGAATGTTCATATTAGCTATTGCCACAGTAGCCAAAGGATAGAAACAACCCAAATGTCATCAGCCAATGAATAGATGAAACGGTGTATTATTCAACCCTAAGACAGAATGAAGACCCACTGCATGCTACAACATAATGAACCTTGAAAACACTGTGGCAGGTGAAAGAAGCCAGATGCAAAAGGCCACATTTTGCATTATTTCTTTTGTAAAAAATAACTAGAATAGTCAAGTCTATGAAGATAGACAGATTAGTGGTTGCCAGGCTTGGGGAATGGAGAGAGTAGGGGAGGAAAAATTACTTTTTATCAACCCTTATAAATTCTAATTGGACTGGATCTCTGCAGTAAAAGACAGGTGAACAAGAGGGAAAAAAACATAATTTATTGACATATATTCATATGCATATGGTAGATATCAAAGAAAGGAGTAATTCTCAAAGAGGTAACATTAAACTCAAGCTCATATGAAACATTCAACAAAGAACAGTAAATTTTTGAAGAAGTGACAGACAAAGGAGAAGCTATTTAAAAATTCTCTAGGGCTGGTAAATTGGGAAAAGGCCAGTGAAGGACAGATAAAGGCTACTTATCAATTCTTCTAGTGTAGCTTTCTCCCTGTGCTGTCTCTAGGCCAGTAAAAATCTGAAGTTTACTTCAGGGGTTAATCTTTGTCTTCCTTGGTAGAAAGGAGAGGCAGGATATCTCTTGTCATTGTAAATTTATGTCCTGCTTTTATTTAACTAGAGGGAAGGCAGGGAGCTCTCCCACATCTACTTCTCAACTGTCTTTAGCTCAAAATAACCCTAATGCCAGAGAGGCATACTTTGGGGTGGCATACTTTGGGGTGGCCTCCCACAGAAGTGACATTTAATAGGTGCAGGGTTTCTTTTAAGGGTGGTGAGAATAGTATAAAACTAGATAATGGTAATAATTGCATAGCTCTGTTCTTATACTGAAAATCACTTTAAATGAGTAAGTTTCATGATATATGAATTATATTTTAATAAAGCTGATATCAAAAACAGGCTACAGGAGGATACTCTCATGGCCAACTACAGGCAGTAGTGCATGAGGGAAGTTCAGATGATGTGCACTGGGAAACCAGTCTGAAGGGGAAACCCACCAGATCCAGGCTACTATCAGGAGGGCTAGAAGGGGAAGCTGGATCACCCCCACATCCCAGCATCCCTTACACCTAGGGTCCAGTGAACACCCATCTTGGGAGAGGATCTGACATCTGAGGATGGATAAAGCAGCACAGCAGCAGCCAAACTTTGGGGCTGGGCTCCTGGCCTTTCCACTCTCTCCAATGGTGAAGGGAACCCGGTGAAGGAGAAATTCACAGATCGCCGCATGAGACAAACTGAAATTCAGCAAGCAATGACTGAGAAAGTACCAGCAGGCCCTCCGGGGAGGTTGAAAAGAAGAGTAAGTTCCTGATTAGAGACCCAGATTTGAGTGCTGAGAGAGCCACACCTCACAGAGTTGGGGGACCAGCTCCAAAATGGGCACTCGCTCATTGTTTGCCCAGCGCTGTGCCTGTGGGATATCCTGCCCACCTGCTCACTGCCCTCTGTTTGGTGCAGGCACAGGAACTCTTTCCCCTTGCCCCACCAGGGACTGCTGAGTGCTGTGAGTCCTAAGACTACATCAAGCTTGAGGTCAGCCTAAAGCTAGCACCATAAGCCTTAGGCCGTCACGGAACCTTAGCAGAATAATATCTTTAAGCGATTTCCATTTCTGCCTTTTCTTTCGCTTTCCCTCTTACTCACTATTATCCTATCAAATTAACTTATTTTTCTTTTTTTATTTCTTTTCTGTTAGTACAGTATGTGTTCGTGATACATAGTGACTACATACGGCCAGAGAGTTAGATAGATAACACATCATATCTTGATCACTTGTACTCCTCTGATCCCACACTGCCTTCTCCCTACTTTTCCAGATCTCCTTCCCATCTCTACAGAGTTGACAGTTCTGTTTGGTAACAGGGCTCTTTAGTTTGTTCTTTAAACTTTTTATATTTTTGTTCCCTCATATTAAGAGAAACCATGTTATATTTAACTTTTGTAACTGACTTATTTCACCTATCAATATGGAGTCAAGATCCATCCATTTTCCTGCAAATTACTCAAATTTGCCCTTTTTATGGTTAAGTAGTACCTCATTGTATTTATACATTCATCTGTTAATGGGAACATAGGCCACTTTCGGATTTATCTATTAAGAGTTGTGCTGCTGTAAACATGGGTATGCATGTATCACTACAGTATGGAGATGGTAGTTCTTTTAGGAAGAAACCCAGGACTTTTTTTCTTTTTTTTGAGACAGGGTCTCGCTATGTAGTTCAGGCTGGCCTTGAACTCACTACATAGCCTAGGCTGGCCTCAAAACCCATGGCAATCCTCCCACCTCAGTCTCCCAAATTCTGGGATTACAAGTGTGTCTCACCCCGCTCCTCATGTGAGATTTTAAAGGCATGTCACAGATCTTATATGACTATGAGTAACTCAATGTGTGTCCCCAAAACGTCACCTTCAGGTTATATTTTATGAACCTGGGATCAATTTAAGCTAGAACATTTTAAAAAGTTGATTTTTCTACAAAGGTAAATTAAAGAATAAAAAGACAAGGCCTCAAAACTCCTCTCTCTTCCCCCCCTTTGACTCTTACTGGTTATAAGTCTATAGTGTTAATAGGAAACCAAGAGAAAAAGGAAAGTGTTATATCAGACACACAGGCACACACAAGGCAGACCCAAGCAATTTATAATCCCTAGCATGCGGGTCTCTTCCCCCATTTTCTCATTGGCTGAGAACTATGGGAGGTACGATCTTCCCAAATGACACCTATGAATTCCCTGGTCCCTTTCCTAATTTGAGTTTGAATTTCTTTAAATATTGCCTATTCTTTACTTTGGGACTTCCCAAGAAGCTGTTTCAGGCAAACTTGGACCACACTGTGATTACTATGCTTCTACTTTTAGCCCTAACTAGAAAAATATGCTTTTCTTCTCTCTTTTCCTACTCACACCTACCTTCTACCAAGGCTCTCTTACATACTATTTTTATCTTTCCCTCAAGGTTCTTCCTATCCAGAGACCCTCCAAATGTGTGAATTTTTTCAGGCAGTTAGAAAATTGCCAGTAATTTTCTACTCAGAGTTTGATTATTTCATCTTGAAAATGGACAACTCTGAGTTTCTTTTTGTTACACCTATAAGTTTGGATATTTTGTGTTTTCATTTTCATTTGTGCCAAGATTATTTCTAAATTTCCTTGTAGAGTCTTCCTTGATCCATTGGTTATTTGAATAATTTCCACATATTTAAGAATTTTCAAATTTTCCTTTCCCATTGACTTCTACTTTTATTGCACTGTGATCAGAAAAGAAATTTAGTATGATTTTAATTTTCTTAAATTTGTGAAAACTTATTGCTAGGCATGGTGGCACACGCCTGTAATCTTAGCATTATGGAGGCTGAAGTAGGAGGATCACCATGAGTTCAAGGCCAGCCTACGGTATGTAGTGAGTTCAAGGCTGGCCTGAACTACATAGCGAAACTCTGTCTCAAAAAATAAATAAATCAATAAATAAAAATAAAAAAAGACTTATTTTGTAGCCTAACATGTGATCTGTCCTGGAAAATGTTCTTTGTACACTTGGAAAGTATGCATATTCTGCCATTGTTGTTTGAAGAGGTCTGCATACATCTGCTAAGTCAAGTTGGTCTGTACTATTGATCGTGTCCTTTGCTCCCCATTGTTCTGTGTGGTTGTTCCATCCATCATTGAAGACGGGGTATTTAAACCTTCTACTGATCTTATGTTGCTTTATATTGCTCTCAATTCTTTCAAAATGTACTTCATACATCTAGGAGTTTTGAGGTTTGGTACAAAAATATTTATACTTGCTATATCTTCTTGGTGGTCAGCTAAGGTAGGGGGGACACTTTGGTGAATTATCACATCAATTTGGAGATTCGCACTCAAATGAATTAAAATTCTGCAATAAATTAACAATAATTTCCTGTCCCCAGAATGAGAGAAAACTAAGCATTTAGCCAATAACCTCTGCTTACTTTTTTTTTTCTCTGCCTCTTCCTATCTGCTTGCACTGTACTTTCAGCCTTGCCCCAAAAGAAACACACATTCACATCCCCACAAACATTGTGTCCTCAAATCATGTAAGTCTCTCACATCCATATAGGTATACAAGACTGAAAGAACCATGTATGTCGACCTTCAGGTTATCTTTTCTGTGCGGGAGCAGTGATGTGCATGGGGCAGGGTCGGGGGGGGGCATTGCCTTTTTTCAGAGTAGGTTCATTTTATTACTGCCTCTCTAGAAATGACCTCCCTGGTATCTCCATTTTCCGTAATTTCAAAACAGCAGTACCTGCTTTCCTTATGGGTCCCACAAAATTGACCCTCCTCCATCTCAGGTCTTCACAATGTCAGGATTTTAATTTAAACATTTTCCAAAAACATTTCCCAAGTAAAAATATGCCTTTAAGAAAAAATTTCGCTAAGACATGGATATAAATGCAGTCATTTACCAGTAAGTTTGAAAATTGCCGTTATTCATATCCCACTTTTAAATGTGTTTACTTTCTCTTTTTAGATGAAGGTTTCCTACTTTTCCTTTTTTACATCTTTACAGATACTATTGAGCAGAAAGACACATTAGCCTTCTGGATCAGGCAGTGGTGGCCCCCGACCCAAACAAGTAGAAGTGAGGGGTAGTAGCCCATGATAGTCTTCTCACCTCTTTTTCTTCCTCTCATGGTAAAGGAAAGGAATTCCCATCTTTAAAAAAATGTACCATTTTGCATTTAACTAGAAGAAAATATGAAACATCCATTTTCAGGTGAAATTTTCCTCACCAACGGCTCCAAATGTTGCAGCCTTAAATATTTTAATCTGAAAAAACTGTTTCCCTGAACCATGATTCAAATGAGTGACAATTTTTGTTTTTTACTGGAATCTTACCTTTGCAAGAGGCTGTTTGTATTTCAGGTTTCTATTCACAAAAAGTGTCCTTCTTGATATTCATTTCCATGCCCACCTATCACTACAGCATTCCACTCTCCTGACAAGCCCCATCAGCAGCCTCCAGAAGCAATGTGAGCAATATATTTTCTGTTATATGTTTTAGAACCATACATAAGACTAGTGGTTTTTTTGTGTTATTGTTCATCAGAGAAATATTTTTCCATAATCTTTTTTTGCTGTTAAGCTTTACTAATTTACTTTAGTTTTCTTCTTTTATTTATAAAATAGCCCCTAAGTTATGTGGTCAACAAAGGTGAGTCCATGTGGCTCTTGAAAACCACAGATACCTTTACCAATACCTACCTGTTACATAGTAGTTAAATAACGTTTATTTTTAGATTTTTGAATTGATTTTTGTTTTCTTCTGTTTCATCACTAGCCCATTAAATTGCATGCTCTGCAAGGTGATGTGCTGTGGGCTCTGAAAGCTCAGAGGTGTTCTCACCAACTTCTGCCTGTTCTTTAGATTACAGTGCACCCTCTCCTAGGTCAGAGCAACTGAACCGCCTCTGGATTTTAATTCAAACGTGTCCTCCTCTGAACAGCTTTTACATTCCAGGCTTTGGTCTCATGAGGCACCCACTTACTGAGAAAATAAAACTATTTTCTCAGTAAGCATTCTATGAAATCCATTGCATGGAGGTATAAACGGTTGGAAGTGTTCAATGTAGAAGCCCACCAATTCACTTATTTCAAGCCTATTTCAGTGAGGGGGAAAAACGGTTTATTCTAATAAAACATAACACGTCATATTTAGGTAGTACAGGCATGGCGCACATCCATAAGTTTTAAAGCATTTTCATCTGCTTTAAAGGAATCACATACCCATTATCCTTCACTCTTAACTCCTTAATACCCATGCCTAAATCCTTGGCTACTACTAAGCTACTTTCTTTTTCTATGGATTTGCCACCTTCAACATTTTATATAGATGAGATAATACAACATGCGGCCCTTTTTCCTGGCTCCTAACATTTAATGCAGTGTTTCCAGTGTTTTCAATGTTTCCATGTTGTAGTATGTCTGAGAAATTGATTAGTTTTATGGCTGAATAAAGTTCCATTGCGTGGAAATGTCACATTTTGTTTATTCATTTGTCCAATCAATGAACATTTAGGTTGTTTCTCCTCTGACTATTGTTGATAACGCTGCTGTGCACAAGTTTGTATGGAGATATGTTTTCATGTTTCTCTTGTATACATATAGAACTGCTCGATCATTTAATAACTCTATATTTAATACTCTGAGGAGCTATCAGACTATTCACCATAGTGATGACACCATTTTTCATTTCAACAGCAATGTATAAGCATTCCAGATCCTTCACATCCTCAGCAACACATTATTTTTTATGGTTTTTGTTAGTCATTCTAGTATATTTGGAGTAGTATCTCATGGTGTCTTTGCTTTGCATTTCTCCAATAATTAATGTTTTGGAGCACTTTTATGCATGTACTGGACAATTATGTATCTTTTATGAAGAAATATTTATTACAATCTTTTGCCTGTTTTTAATTTTTCATCCTTTTGTTGTTGAGCTATTAGAATTATTCATATATTCTGGATACTGTAACCTCAACAAATACATGGTTTGCAAATATTTTCCTCTATTATGTGTGCTGTCTTTTCAGTTTCTTATGGTGTTGAAGCTAAATGTTTTTAATTTTGATGAAGTACCATTCATTTTTTTTCATCATTGTGCTTTTGTTGTCATGCCTAAGAAACCATTGCTTTACTCAAAATTATAATGATTAACACCTAAGCGGTCTTTTAAGAGTTATAGTTTTAACTCTTTCACTTAAGTCTTTGATCCATTTTGACTTAATTTTTTGTATATGCTGTGAGGTAAGGTAGGAGAGTCCAAATTCATTCTTCCACATGTGGATATTCAGTTGTTTCAGCACCTTATGTCAGAAAAACTAGATTTTCTCCATTAGAAGGTTTTGTTTGTCTTGTTAAATATCAGTTAACCACAGAATGAAACTAGACCCCTGTCTCTCATCGATTACAAAAACAACTCCAAATGTTTGACACCCGAAGTTAAAGGAGGAAAGGTTTATTGTAGCTCACAGTTTGTAGAGGTTTCAGTTCATAGTTGGCTGACTCCAAGCAGCATGGCATGGCAGAGGGGCATTGCAGAGGAGAAGCAGTTCATGGTGGGCAGAAAGCAGCAAAGCAGTAAAGTAGTGAAGAAGTAGCAAAGCAGCAAGCAATGACAACAGCCCCCTTTCTGTTCCTTATAATCTTTCCAGGCTACCCGCCTTTAAAGTGGGTAGTACTCACACCCAGGGTAGAGCACACTTAATCCTATCATTGCACTATTAATCCCAGTACCACATCGTTAATGCCATCATCACACACCCTAGATCCAGCCACCTCTGAAAAGCCCACCTATGACTGTATGAGGCTTTGGGGGGACATCTAGATACAAGCCATATCACCTATTAAAAGTGGGCAATAGACCTAAATGAACATTTCTCAAAAGAAAATATAAAAATGGCAAATAAGTATGTGGAAAAAAACCCAATATCTCTAGTCATAGGAAAACAAAAGTGAAAACAAGGACATATCACCTCATTATAATAACAACTATTATAAAACAGACAAAAGACAACAAATGCTGGTATGTCTAGAAAATAGAAAACTTGTACACTGAGAATGTAAATTAGTACAGCCCATTATGTAAAATAGTTATGGAAGCCTCTCAATAAATTGTAAAAATAGAACTACTCTGTAATCCAGCAATCCTGTTCCTGAGTGCATAACCAAAAGGAAAGAAATCGGTACATCAAAGAAACATCCGTACTCTCATGCTTGGTATAGCACTACTCATAATTGTTAAGATATATAAACAACCTAAGTGTGGATCAACAAATGAATAAACAAGGATACTGACACACACACACAGGCACAGACATGCACAATGAAATATTATGCAGCCATATTAAGAAGGAAAATCTGGCATTTGTGATAACACTAATTAATTTAAAGGATATTAAACTATGTGAAATAAGCAAGACATAAAAAGAAAAATACTGCATGATCTCACTTATAGATGAAATAGAAAAACTTCAGATGCATAGAATCACAGAATAGAATGATAGTTATCAAAGGTTGAGGTATAGAAGAAACAGAGATGTTGGTCAAGGGGTACAAGCTTCAATTATGTAGACGGAATCAGTTCTAGAAATTTGATGATTGTAGTTAAAACTATATTGAGTACCTGAAATTGGTAAGAGAATAGATCAGAAGTGTTATCACAAAAAAAGTAAGTATGTGAAGCAATAGATATGTAATTAGTTTGACGGTGATAATCAATTCTCTATGTATATGTATATTAAACCATCACACTGTGCATCTTAAATGCACAGTTTTATAAAAATAGATTTAAAATAAAACACAACTCCCCCAAGTTGATCATTCTATAACAGAAAATATCCATAGCAACACCCGTCACGCTACCTAGTGGTAGAATGTACAGACTTACCTTTGGGGTTCTAGTGTGTTGGTGAGGGACTGGTCATTTAGACTGTCATAATGGGCTTATACTGAGAATCAGAATACCTCTGTTTTCCTGGAAGTTAGTTGAAAGTACTTCTGTGTATGTGTTACCTGCAAAAGTATCTTCAAATAATGGAAAGAGTCTAAATTAGCCACTTACAGAAGTGTTACAGGTGCATTGAGTGGAATAATCTAGAATAACTCATCATGTTTATAAAGGTCTAGTTTAGGCAGACTTTAGTGAATATATCATGTAGCCACAGAGACTAAAGGACCATTGATCAATCTGGTATCTTTTGGGGACCTCTATAGTTAATGATTTCTACTCAAGATGTCTCAGGTAAGCTCTTTACCAAGTTTGGACTTCCACAAGATTACAGACTATCAATGCCTGTTGCTCAGATTGAAAACAATTTATTATCAAGGTCATGCCCTTTCTTTGAGTGCTATGACTATTAGCATGTGTGTGGTTGCCTGAAGACAGACCCCTTGTTGGTTATCTTAGTCAAATAGTATTCAAAGGCCTCTCTTGAGACCCTGGGATTTTGCTCTTTCTGGCCTTGCTGCAAAAACTGAGAATGCTGTGCAAAAGAAGGTCAACCAACTTAGTCCAAGGGCTGCATTAAAAGAGTGAAAGATTATAGGCACAGGTAGACGTTGGTTAGGGAATCTCAACTCTGGATCATCACAGAATTTCAGATGATGCTGGAGAAAAAGAAAACCTATCACAAGGGGGGAGAAAAGGATAACTGTAATAACCATCCAGTGGAGAAAATACATTTCTTCAAAGTTTCTCTTCTCTGAGTGGCATTTCAAATACCGCTGTTTCTTTTACATTTTCAGAAATCTGCAGTACCGCTACAGATACAAAAACTCCAATCTGTGTCTTATTTGAAATTCTATTTTTACTTATCAGGTCTATTCTACATATTCTAAACATTTTCATTCCCTTGTTTCCTATAAAATTTGTGCTTCGAGTCATCCCCCTACAAGTGATTTCTTTATAGGGATACCAACCCTTAATATGTAGTGTAGCCCAGAGTAGTAACTGTCTACTCTCAAAGTAGTTTGTTGGCTCTCATTCTTCACCCTACTATTCTCTTACCCTTCTTTATTTATACCTAGCTAGACCTCAGGATATTTTTATTTCTGGGCCCTGGAAGCTATTGCTTTCTCCTTTGGATTTCTGTCCTAATAATTTATTTACACTAACTGGTGACTACATCAATGAGAGAACTATAAGCGCACATTCTTTTCCTTTCATACAATAATTCAAATGTGCCTTCATCTTACTCCTTAGAACATGTAGTGGGGGCAGGCCCACAGTGTTCTCCAACTCTGGTCATGTTAAGTCCACCTATATTAGAGCATGGCCCTCCAGTTTTGAAAGATGAGTATTTCTAAAATGGCAAGAAAGAGGGAAATATATGCACTTCTACAATATTTAGAGGGAAGGTGGACATTTAATTGTGAAGAATTACAGAGTTTTAAGTGGGACTTTTTGGCCACATTTTAGTTAAAATCCCAAGGCTAGGTATAGAGCAAACTACCTCTACACACACACGTACACACAAATGCAGTCACACACACACACACACACACACACACACACACACACACACACACTAAAAAAAAGCATCAACCAGTTGTTAGACACTCACTCCAAGGCTTTCTAAACTGCTTCTATAAACGTCTCCCCAACTCCATCCCTGTTGAGCTTCATGGGAGAAGTATGTTGAATTAAAGCAATTCAGAGCTGTAGAGCATTATGGCGAGTTTGAGGGGGTTTTTCCACATTCTGGATATTGCCCTGCTTTAAGAGACAGAGGAAATAGAACCAGTGAAGTTAGAAGTAGATGGGTAATAAAAGCAAAATCCCTGCTATCTGACTCTTAAACGTGTGGATGACATCTCATGACCCCAGAAAAGAAATGCCTGTGATGTGCATCTAGCATATGACCAGGAGAAATCTCATAAAATATACCAGGGTCCCAAATGTGGAGTAGAACCAATAAAAAGACTATCATGTCCCAAGCAGGCACTTAGCTGCCACTTTCTACCAGTCCTGTGATTCACCCAGTGGTGAAGGGAAGAACATAGCAGGGGCTTTTGGCATAAACTGAGAATATCAGAGGCACGGGTGGGTCTGAGAAGGCTATTTTACTAGATCTAAGGATTCTTCTGGGAAAGAATTATATGAGAAGGTGAACCAGTTTGATTCAATGGAACTAGACCAGTGTTTGAGGACACCAGGGAGGCAGACTTAGTATAGTATACATCAGATTATATTTTAGGCCAGACCTCAGAAACTTATCTGAATCCTTTAGCAAAGAGGTCGCAATAAACAAAGTAAATCTCTCTAAGACAATGAAAGCCAAAGTATCAGCAGCATCGATGCCAATGGTTTTGACAGTAATATGATACACTGCTTTTGACGCAGGATCCATGCTCTAAGTGCAAGTATTTGCAACACTGTCATAAGGAAGATTCGACATGTGTAGTTCCCTCACCCCACCCCCCCAAAAAGAGTTGGACGTTGGTTTTCTTGGTGAAAGCATCAGCATCCTGAAATCATCCATGGAAAACAGCAGCAAAAGGCATCTTTAAACACACAGAGACAGAAGTTTGCTGAAATCCTTTAGAAGGAAATGTTGCAAGGGCTGCAAACTGGGTAAACTAGTCAGGAGCTCACTTTAAGAACACATTCGGCTCTTCCCAGTGTGTTCCATCTGTATTTCACCATCCTAGTCAAGGCAAGCAAGAAATTGGGTCAAGGATAACAAAATGGCTGCTGACCAGAGAATCACAGGAAGATGATTAAGAAAGAAGAATGGAATTTGTAGTAACAGAAAAAGTAAAGAAGGGATGACTGGCTAGAAGTAGCGAAACTTCACAGGAGATTCTAACGTTGACTGTAGAATTCTTTCAAATTTATGGATGAAATTTTTCATATAGCTAGCTCCCCCACCTTTGATATTCAAAGCGAGACCATATGGAGATTGAATAACTAACCACCATGGTCTTAATTCTACACTGCCCCTTGCATAATAGGAACACAAGGGAAAGAGGTACAGAAAGATAATAAGCGTCAAAGTGACTGATTTGAAAATATCAGAAGAACACTGAGAAATTTAAAGAGTAAAAGGATTCAACAAAGGGGCACTTTTACCACTCCCGTCAGGAAAGGAGAGACTAATTAAACTATATGCTATTTTAGCCAGGTGTAGTGGTGCATGCCTGTAATCCCAGCACTCGCGCGGCTGAGGCAGGAGGATCACTGCAAGTTCAAGGCCAGCCTGGGCTACATAAATGAGTTCAAGGCCGGCCTCAGCTACATAGTGAGACCTTGCCTAAAAAAACAAACAAGAAAAGTATATGCATTTTAATATTATGCTTTTGTTGAGTATTACTTTAAACTGAGTGCTAATGTAGAAAATATTGGAGTCCCATTTAAGATAGTCTTTGTTCATTGTTTAAATAGATAGTAATTTCAGTTCTACAGACCTAAAATGTAGCGGAAATAGTGTTTTTGAAACATCTGAACTGGTCAACACTCCCAGCATGACTGACAAGACAGTTTTCAATTAAAGGGCTTTCACTGGCTGATAACATATAGATATCAAATAAATTTTTTCAAAGCAAAATTGGCAATGATGGTCTATCAAGACTTTCTTTTCTGATTTGTTAATATACTATAAAAACATTATCATGAATGAATAAGAATTATGCTGTTTTTATTTGATACTTTATTTACTATTTAGTAAAAATTAGAACTATTCATGAAATACCAGCATGTATTTGTCTGCTTATTTGTACAATTAATATGCTCACAGTCATTTCACCTATTTAATGTCAAATTTTCTTTCAATAGTGTTTGTTAATAAATTCCTTATTCACCCCCTGTTGAAACTCTTTAGAAACTGTCCAAAACTGTTTTCTCTTTTATAGGCTCTCAAGCATCAAAGGCAGGAAAAAAATTCCTGAAATAAAATTTAAAATTACATATTAAAAAAAAGAAATTGACCTAGGCAAATCAAGCAACAAAGAGACATAATATAGTAAAATTACTGAACTTGAAGGGGAAAAAATAAATGAAAGGACTAACATAACTTATAAAAGAATAGAAAACAGTTTATCATCAGACCTTGGCAATAAATTTTTGTGCCAACAGAAAATGATACAGCATATAAATACACTCAAGAAAAGAAAATGTGAGCCAAAGATTTTATACCCAGCCTGACTTTCAAATAATAAAGTCACAAATTTATCAACATGAGAATTCAGGAAACACTATTCCCACAAGTTCTTCCTTATTTTAGAAAATGAAATTCTAACAACTAAATCATCTAGACAGGCATCATCAACCCAAAGACTTACAGCATTGATCGTTAATGACAGTTAACATTTTAGAAAAAAGAGGCAATTGAACGTTATATACCTTTAAATAGAACACATCACCACCTATGAAGCTAAATGGAAAAAAAATCAATGCAAAACCGATCCAACCTATAGGAAGCAAGAACCAGTTTATGGGGTTGGGGATTTAGCTCAAGTGGTAGAGCACTTGCCTAATAAGAACAAGGCCCTGAGTTCGATCCCCAGTACCACCCCCCCACCAAAAAAAAAAGAACCATTTTACAGCAGGTGCAGATCAGAACAACATTTTAAATGGTAACAGGAATAGCCATCAGGCAAAATCAAGAGCACAGGAAAATCTTTGTGGACAAAACATACAATGTCTTCAATACAAATTACAGCAAAACAAAACTAGAAGTCTCTAGATTAAAAAGAGACTCATAGCAGAGCAGAGCATAACTAAACTACTGCCTAGGGATGAACATTTCAGTGATAAAATTATGAAGAAGATAAAGAAGTGATCACTGTAAAGGCTGGGGCTATGATTCCTTTTGAAGGGATTAGGGGTTGTGATTAGGATAGGTGGACGGCAAAATTCTATTTTTAAAAATCTAGCTGAGGTTACCAGTGTGTTTGCTTTGTTTTATGGCATTTCCTATATCTATTAGGTTTTATAATTTTAAAAAGCACCTGCTATCTGTTCACTTTTACACTTTTTTTTTCACTTTTGCTATCTGTTCCTTTTACAGCAGTGATACACTAATATACATCCCAAATATACATAATTTCATAGTGTGGACATAAGTGGACAGGTCTAGAATGGTCTAGTTCTTTAGGAAAGAAAGGGCAACTCTGGGAATATTCGTAATCTTACAGGAAAAAGAAGAAAAAGGAAGGAAGAAAGGGAGAAGAGAAAAGGAGAAGAAGAAAGGAGAAGAGCAAAGGAGAGGGAAGAGAGAAAGAAGATTGAGCAAAATCAAAACACATTCTATTGCTTTTGTTCACTAGACTTCTCATCACAGCATTATTTCTATTATACTTGGAGCTTCCTCATGCTTTTAACAAAGTAAACAATACAAAACTGTTTAAAAAGTGGTATCATACTCCACTCCAACGGGAGTGCAGCCAGACAATCAGTGTGGTGTCCCTGTGCCTATTCCTGCTACTTCAGACTGACTTTTTGGGAAAAAGAGGGGCACCTAGAATGGCAAAGATCAGAAAGGGAGGGATCTGGGCCCTGTATTTGCATGGCCAACATCCATAGCAGGCGTTCAGCTCTGCCCATCACCAAAATAAGCCTGCAGCTGCTATGTAAGCAGCACTCCCAGCCACTTCTCAAGTTAGAGACTAGGAGGGCTCTGCCTGGTGTGCTGACCCTCCTGTGCTGCAGTACAGGCCCTGTTAAAATAAAGGCTTGCTTTGGTGTTCCTGAAGGAAGGAAGGAAAAAAGAAAGAAAGAAAGAAAGAAAGAAAGAAAGAAAGAAAGAAAGAAAGAAAGAAAGAAAGAGGGAGAAAGAGACAGAGAGAATGTGAGAGAGAGAGAGAGAGGGAGAGACAGAGAGACAGAGACAGAGACAGAGAGAGAGAAAAGACTTAGCCAAAATACAGCCAGCTACCACCATTGTCTACAGCAGACCAAAGTAAGCAAAACCCCTACCTAGAAAACTCTGAAAGTCTTGCTAAAGTTTGTGTCCAAACTTATAGGCCCTTATATGTTGTATTAGTTACTTTTCTAGAGTGAGTGGTTTGCAAGAGAATGGATTTAATACAAGACAATTTTTTTTTTTTTGGTGCTAGAGATCAAACTCAGGGCCTTGTGCTTGCTAGGCAAGCACTCTAACCACTGAGCTAAATCTCCAGACCCCAATACAGGGCAATTATAAGTTACAGCATCCACACATATAAGCCAAATGAAGGAAGAGTGCAGTCTCCCTATGCACTGGAGACCCAAAAGAGCCAATCAAGGTCTGGGAGCCCATGGCACTATCCCATGTACACCTGTGTCTGCACTGAAATGCTGAAGAAATCTGTACTGGAAACAGGCTACGATGCTCGCAGCAGAGATGAAGACCAGAGCTCCCCTGAAGTGAACAGCAGCCTTCCTCAATGACAGCAAGGCCCTGAGCTCCTTCTGCAATGAGAACTGCCAAGTTTCCCTTCTAGAGAACCAGCCGCAACAGAGCGTCTCCCAAGAAACAGCCAGCCACTATCTTCTGCTCGTGTTTTCCTTTATACTGTGTTGGCAATGATCCTGAGTTGGATCCTCTACGGCCAGAACCACACCAACTCAGTCTGGCTGGGTGTTCCTGCTCACATTGACCACAATAATAAGTCCACCACAATCCACCCCTAGTCAACTTGACAACCAGACACATTTCTTTAAAGCATAGTCTCCAGTCCCTAACTGGACTGCTAGCTGCAGGGACCTGCCTGAATTTGGCGGGGTGGCCCGTGAACAGCCCGCCAGCCTCTTACTCTACAGAATACAGCGGAGTGAGGTGAGAGAGTCTGCCCGGCCTAGCTAGGCCCTGCCTCCACCGCCCGCCCCAGGTGGCTACAGCCGGGGCACAGAGCCAGCCTGCGCACTGGCAGGGTCTGGATCCATCAAAATATGTGAATAAGGTTGGGGTCTCAACGTGGGCAACACTGTCCTCTGCTCTTCCCCAGACTCTATTTTTTTTTTCTTTGCTTGTCTGTATGTTTGTGTATTCTCTTCTTCTTTCTCCTGCCATTATCCCTCTTTTAGCCTTTTCTTTGTTACTCTCTTTTCCCTTCCCCTCTCCGAAACCACCATTACCAAGTAGAGCCAACCTTGACCTTATCATTGAAGATAACCCTGGAGGCATAAAGGTCATAGAATCCAAGAAATACGCATGTATACCCAGAAGAAACCACAAAAACAGACGTTTCCGAAGAGGACACTATTAAATACCTTTTTGTAACCTCGTACAAAGAAAATATCAAGCCAACTTGGAGAACAAGCCAAGAGGGATAAAGTACAGATGTATACAAAGAAAATGACCAGACATAGAGGCAAAACACAACCCCAGACCCCCAGCCCACCCAGAATAAACACAGAGGAGAATGACATCGACGAATTCAGGAGCCACCCAATCAAACTCTCAGAGATGATAGCAACAGAAGTTGAAAAACAGATAGGCATGACAATAGAGAAGATCAAGCTAGAGGTAATAGACAAGGTCAGGAAAGAGATGACCAACATAATGAAAGATTTGCTTAGTGAGTTCAGGGTAGACACAGATTAAAAAAACAGAGGAACTAAGAAAAACAATCGAAAATTTGAATATACAACTTAGCAAAGAAATGGAGCCCATGAAACAGATCCATAAAGATATCCAAGAAATAAAAAACTCGCTGGAAAGTATACAGAGCCTAATGAATGAGAGCGAAGATAGAATCTCAGAACTAGAAGACAGATCAGCAATTAATGAGAATGAAAAGAAAGACCTCTTAAAAATAGCTAGAGAATATGAAATATCACTACAACATCTGCAAGATGATGCAAAAAGGAACAATATAAGAGTGATAGGAGTGAATGAAAAAGAAGGAGACAATGCAAAGGATCTAAAAAGAATATTTACACAAGTAATGATGGAAAACTTCCTAAGTATGAGAAAAGAACTTGATATACAGATAAGTGAGGCATATAGAACCCCAATTACTCATAACCAAAATAAATGCACACCAAGACATATAATAATCAAGGTTCCAGAAATTCAGCAAAAAAACAGAATACTGAAAATGATCAGAGAGAAAAGACAAATCACCTATAAAAGTAAACCCATCAGAATCACAGCAGATTTCTCTACACAAACCCTAAAAGCAAGGAGAGCCTGGAGCAAGGTCTTTCAAGCCTTAAAGCAAAGCAATCTCCAACCCAGATTGATGTACCCGGCCAAATTATCTTTCAAATTCAACAATGAAATAAGATACTTCCATGACAAAGAACAACTGAAGAAATTTATAACCTCCAAACCACCTCTACAAAATACCTTGAAGGACATCCTGGAGAAAGAAAGAGTCAACTACAACTACAAGGACACTAATAAATTCCCACCAGGAAAGACAAGCAATTGAACTGAGGTGAAACACAGAACCAACAACAGAAAAGATACATGGCAAAAAAGAGTCAAAACATAACAGCTGTAACCATCAATGTAAACGGGCTCAACTCACCTATCAAAAGAAACAGGCTGGCAGAATGGATCAAGAAAGAAGATCCAGCAATATGCTGCATACAAGAGACACATCTAACCCAAAAGGAAATACATAGATTGAAAATCAAAGGATGGAAAACAGCATTTCATACAACAGGAACCCAAAAAAAACCAGGGGTAGCTATCCTAATCTCAGAGAAGGTAAACTTCAAGCCAAGACTAATCAAGAGAGATAAAGATGGCCATTACATACTTCTCAAGGGAAAACTTCAAGAGGAAGAAATAACAATCATTAATATTTATGCACCAAATATTGGTGCACCTAAATACATAAAACTAGTATGAAGGGACATGAAAGATCAAATAAACACTAACACAATTATAATGGGAGACTTCAACACCCCACTCTCACAAAGAGACAGATCAACTAGACAGAAAATTAACAAAGAAATATCAGAACT
>PVJO010011722.1:0-58045 GCA_004026905.1 Hystrix cristata
TTGCAGGGGAAGATATCTGAGCTGGGCTTTGCTATGGCTGACCGAAGGAGCTGATGGGCCCAGTGTTTTACTGCATCTGTGGGCATGTGGAAACCTCTCAGTGGGTACCTTCTCTGGGATGCTCTTGGGGTTGAGGAAAACACGGAGGTCCTGATCTTGCTGTATCCAACGCTGTTATTAAGTCTGATCCTACACTTCTTCCCTGTCTTCCCCACCTGCCCTACAGTGAAGTCTACACACATGGAAAAAGAAAGAATAACAGCACCACATTATTAATGTCTGGATAATGAATAATCCAGTGCAGAACCATGGTGAACACATAGGAGGATTCATGGTTTAAGCTCAATGATTACCTAGGGCATCCTTTATCACTTTCCCCCTACTGACTTTTGAGACTGTACCACTTTCTGGATGGCCAAAGCGTAGGGTTGGGGGTGGGAGCAGAGGGCAGCTGATTCTCACCAGGCTCTCTGAGTCCGGATAGATCAGAGTTCACAAGACCTGGGTGCATACATGCAACCCTCAGTGACAGCCCCACTAGAAACTGTGTCTCAATAACAGTTTCAGAATCAAATTAATCAGATTATAAATAACATATTAAAACAAAATTGTAACCTGCAGAGTATGTGATCTAAATTTTTGTAAAATATGATCTATGTGGGTGTACAAAATACACACATAATTTATCATCTATAACTACTATCTAACATATAATAATAAAATCTAAACCGTCACGGTTTGTTTTCAAAGGGGAGAGTATGTGATGGGGAGTTGTTAGGGTTTAGATCTAAAATCTTCTCCAGAGGTGTCCTGTGTTCAGATGTGGGGCTTTTGGAAAGTAATTGGATGGTGAAGGCTCTAACCCATGGATTGGTCCCTTGGTGATTTTGCAACTTGATGACATTATCTGGAGCTGATGGAATTTAGGAGGGGGCACCTGGCTGGAGGGAGTGTGTCATGAGGATGTGACCTTGTGGATGCTACTTCACCCCCAGCCCCTTCCTCTCAGGCTCTGTCCTTGGTCTTTGCCTTCTGGTTGCGTGAGGCGAGCATGTTTCCTCTGCCGCCCACTTCTGCTCTGCCGGGTCTACCTCACCCCAGCCCCGAAGCAGCAAAGCTGGTTGTATACTAGGACTTGTGAAACCAAGAGCCCACATCGGTCTTTCCTTCTTCAAGTTGTTCGTGTTAGTTATTTTGTGATAGCGACAAGAATTTGACTAATGATAATAAAGAGACTCTTCATTTCTGCTTTATTTTCTGCTGTTTCATTTGAATGTTGAAAGGTTTGCATCTATTAATTTCTAAAAAGATAATGCATTGTAATATAGGTCATGATATCCAAAATTTCATTAAATGTATTACATATTAAAAAATTCTTTCATTCTCTTACTTTATTTAATGTGATAGGCGCTTATTATATTCGTTCATTCATCCTTTAAAGATTTTGTCCTCATAGCAACCTGGAAGCACAGACACAGCAGTCCAGGAGCGGCTCTTCATGCCACGCGAGCTGACCCACCTCCAGGAGGCCAGCCACAAAGTTGAAATTAACTTCACATTTTCAGCTTATCTGTGCTTTTAAGGACAAACAAAATGGCAACGAAAATTCAGTAATACAAAGCAGGAAAAAATCTAAGACTGTGTGAGGGTGGATTTTCAGGGCGGATATTCAGAAATTAATTTTAGACAACGTGCTGTCAGATCTTTTTAACTCTCTCAGTAACGCTATCACATTATTTCAGCTCTCCCACGGTGAGCCTTGTGTATAAACTCCACAGCACTCTGAGTCTTGTGGCTCTGTGAAGGGGGATTAAACCAGGAGACCTCCTGTGGGTAGTGCCTGGCCATGCTACTAAAGATGTTACTGCACAGTACTGAGAAGAGTAAAGACCGCAGAGATGCGAACATGTCAAAGCCAAGTTAGATGTGATTAGTGGAGGCAGGCGCATCCTAACCCAGCTGGGATGTGGTATTTAGTTCACATGCATCTACTCTCTGGTTCAGGTGAGTTACTGGTGTTTTTTGAATTTTACCCCTGCCCTAAAGTTATTTCATGAGTAAGATAAATCTGATGTCATGGAGACTACCCACTTAACTTCCTCAAGTTGAGGGGGAAAAAGGGCCACTTATCATTATGTTACTATGACTTTTAAAATTTGTGTGAATTCCTCCTTTGATTTTCTTTTTTCAATATATTAATATTTTAACACTATGTAATAAGAGAAATGTGGATAAAATATTTTATATTTTGTTTCTCCACTAAGGTCATTTTAATCATAAAAAGTCCAGTACCTCCTCCCTCCTTCCTTCTTGCCCACCCACTCTTAGTTTCTAATTCCCCTCACTCCCCTTACCTTCCAATTTTCCCTTCCGATTACTTTACTTCTGAAAGTCTGTGTTTTCCTGGGGCTCGAAAGTGACACTAATGGGTTTCTTTTCTTACTGTTCATGAGAATTTTATTTTCATGATAGCCGGTGAAAGTGGTATTTTTTTCTTTATATTGTGAGCATGTTGCTGACATCTGTTCAGTAGTAAATGGATTTGAGTGCAGCAATTAAACCTCAAAGCAGCCTGCCACGTTTGCCTTTGCCGTCTGGAGCACAGACCCGCATATAATGTCCTCTGCCACCGGAGCTGGGACTTGTTGTGTGATCTCTCAACTCTTCAGTGTTCACTTCCCCTGTGTGGGTGATAACCCTGATAGAGCTGGTTTTAACAGCAGCACATTGCATTTTGTGAAATATGCAGAAAGTGGTAACAAAGGATACAAAGAAAAATATTACATAAAGTTGAACACAAGAAAGAAATTAGGGGGAAATGTGAATGCTATTTTAAATTTGTTTTGTTCCCTTGAAAAGATAAAGTTATTCCAGGCCTGGTGGTGCATGCCCATAATCTCAGCACTTGGGAGGCTGAGGCAGGAGGATCACTGAAAGTTCGAGGCCAGCCTGGGCTATGTAGTGAGTCCAAGACCAGCCTGAATTACAGAGTGAGACCCTGTCTCAAAAAAAAAAAAGTTATCTTGTGTATGAAGTTACTGCACAAGAGTTAAAAGCTTATATTCAAAGCTTTATCAAACGTAAATTTAAGAATTTTGTACACTTTTAAAAACTACTATATCAAATATCAAGCTATTCTATTACATATGTATTAAATACTCAAACCTACTACCTGAACAAAAAAGAAAGAAATGAAGGGAATTAAAAATGAAAACAATATTTGTGATAATGTGTTCAATTAAGACACAAGATGAAAGAATAGGCTCATCCTGCGAAAGAACGAGGCTTTCAAAATTTTGCCACAGAAAAGTTGGTGAGAATCACTCTTCACATTTAAACATCTTTATGCTAGAGGTGAAGGCCACCCAATTATGTAACCTGAATAGTATCAAAGGCTTTTTAATAAGCACTTAATATTAATTGCCCTTTTAAAGAAATATTGACTAGTTTAATAAATATTAATGGTGTTTATAATGAATTGGGATAAGACCCTAAATCAAACCATGTGGGCAGCAAACTGATTTTCTCCGTATGTTTTGAGACCTTTATTTTTCACTCATTTCATCTTCTTGCTATCCTCTGGACATTTTGATAAACCATAACCCAGAGAATGGTGGATTTTTCTTTTTTTGCAGGTTAGGAATTGGTGATATTTATGTTATTAACTTAGTGAACCGCTCACTGCCATTTATCTAGTAAATTCTTTGTGTTCTACGTTGTGTATCATTCTCCCATAGTATGGAGAAGGGAAATAGTCAGTACTGGTCAGTCTCAGACTTTTAGTAACATCACATACACTGCAGCTGATAAATGTGTGAACTCACCATTGTGAATTGAATGTTTAGCTAATTTTAAATCCTCATTTAATTTCAGAAACACGTGCAGATATAGTTTTAGTTATCATTGTAATCTGAGCATTCTTTACCCATTTTCATTAAACATTAAATTTTGGGAAATTGATTCGAGAAATAGGATGTAGCCCAGGCCATTACTCTCTCCCCTGGACTGGAAATGATGTCACGATTCTACAGGCTGCCCTTTTGCCCAGCTTTATTTATTTTTTTCCACACCACCTCTCAGCTTTATTTCCACATAGAAAATTATTACCAAAATGTGGACCTCGATAGCAGATAATTTTAATTGCACAGGTCATGATCTTTCAGAGAAAATAATGAAAATATGTTAGACTGAGCCAAGAAAAATCTAGGAAAAAATAGATATTCCTAAGTATAACAACTCAGTAACACTCTATTTATATTATAATACCTGTCAGGGATTTGTACTGAATTCTAATTTAATGAAGACTCTGATCCACATAGAATAGGAAAACAGTATTAGCTGTATACTTAGCCTCCTACAGTTCTGTTCTCACCACCTAAGGAAGAGAGTGCGATCATTTTGAAGCATTTAAGTAAATTATCGTGTATGTACCAGTGGTAATGAAAACAAACCATTGCAATCAATTTTGTGGTACTTGCTCTACATAAATAAATGTTATTGATAATAATGAGATTTCTGTTTAGTAGCTAATTTGAAGAGAGTCTTTGAACTTGAGATGCATGTTACCGGAAATCATTGCAGGCAGTTCCGTGGACAAATCAGAGGCGCATGCAAAGACTGTATCTTCACATTTGAAGATGTAATTCTGGCCCCTTCGGACACTGCCCCCCGTAACTGTCCTCAGGAGAGTGAGTCCCTTGGCTGTATCTGACAGGGCGCATGAGTGAAAGTACAAATATGCAGATCACAGTTCTTTTTTGTTTTATAGTTAAAATCAGATGAAGAAAGTAAGTCAAAAAGTTTCAATTTAAAGCATGAATTCAAACTTGGAAAAGAAAAGGTAAAATAGAAGGTTCCATGAAGATTCATGATCGGACTGAGAATAGTGGTTGGAAGCGTCGATTTGCCGAGATCACTCCTGGATGTCTGTTCTACTCCAGACATGATGATTTGCGCTCACTGTCGGACATCAGGCCTTCCCGAGTGAAGGTGAATCCTGAACTCAAACTCAGAGGAAACAAGCTACTTGCTGGAAAATTTTGAGTCATTTTCCAGCCAGGACTTTATGACATCTACAGAACCCATCCAGGAGACAACTGCACTCGGAGCTCCTTTTCAACAGGTCAATGGGACTGACATGTTCGAAAATGACAAATCTGGAAACTAATATTTGTGAACCCACAGATTTGGCTCTGCATCAATTCGCACATATTTTACTCTCCATTCTTTGTAAGAAAAAAAGGAAGTATCTCCAGATGATGAGAACTTCACTAAAAAAAAAAAAATAGTAAGCAAAATCAAATTCCAAAGAGAAAATTACAAGAGAACAGTTCATGTGCCAGGAAATTCGGACTGACTTCTCAGGGGCCTGGCAAGGGCTAACTGAGGTTAAAGTCTTCTGGCGTCTTCTTGAATAGCACTCCAGAAAGGCAAAGGCAAGTGAAAAGCAAGAGCCTTCATCCTCCCTGTTGAAAATAAGGGGAAAGACTCATCCCCACGTCCTTTTCTTAGAGCACTTACCTAACAAAACTTTATGTATGTGTTTTATCTCTTTGAAGTGTTTGTAACTCTTTTTAAAGGTTAAGTAAATCTCTTGATGACTTTGTAGCCCAGAAATGTCTTTCTGAAGGGACTTGTGTCCATCTTTTTGAAATGAAATCATCGAAGAAGATCGCATGCCAGTGTCCCAGTTTATTTGGGAGGACTGGCGCTCAGGGTAGGTGCCTACCTCCAAAACTACCCTCTGCCATAAAGATAATAGAAGTTTATTTTTCCTTTGGGTAAAGCTGATGATCTAGCACAGATGGCCACCCCAATTACCAAGTGTATTTAGAATGTACTGCACATGACAAGTGGTGTTGTCAACTCCTCTTACTTGAGGACTAATTACTGCTTATCTTGAGAACACATCCAGAATGGGCACCACCTGCTGGGCTGTACAGAAGTGTAAAATTCTTTCTCTCTTTGCACTCAGTGTAGCTGATTTTCTGTGATACACGTTATGTTCTGATTCAATGCTTATTCATTAATAAAATTGTTTTGATTCCTTTTCCACTATTGCGAAGAGGTTTTCTGGGTCGACCAGTTTTATTTTTAATTATATTTAATTATATTTCTGCAATACCCATTTTTCTACTCTTCTATGAAATCTCCCTAGCCCTAGGTAGAATTACACCTTACCAGCAAGCAACTAAAAGCTACAGTATCATTAAAAGCTTTCTCATGGTGAAGGTGGTGCTAATTCTGTTATTCCTTCATATAGGTAACAAGATAGTTCAATACTGTGAAGGGAACTCTTTGTATTGGTAGCAGTATTCTTTTGCATTTTTAAAGAAACACATAGTGGGTTTCCACTATTGCTCTAATGGGCACAAGGATTTTTTTTTTTTTAATTGAATTATGTCCTTTCAAATCGATGTGTTGAAGTCCTGACCCCCAGCACCTTAGAATAGGGGCTCGTTTATAAACAAGGCCCCTGCAGACGGACCTGGTTAGGATGTGCTGCAGGGGGAGGGCTCTTCAGCTGGAAAGCAGCATGTGGGGACAGAGGTGGATGCTCTTAAGGAGACGCAGCACCAGCCAAGGACAGGCGACTGTGGACATACTGCTGTCACAGCAGCCGGGAGTTCTTAAAATTTCTGGGGGGGAGCATGAGCCTGCCCCCAACTTGATTTTGGATTTCTGGCTTCCAGACTATGAGAATAAATTTCTGCTATCTTAAGCCCACCAGTCGGTGATACTTTGTAGGACAATTCTGGAAAATATAGCTTAAATACATGGGGCACAGGACACCACAAAATAACTTCATTGATTTGAAATCATTTTTATTTAACCCACAATTAAAACATTGTCACACACATGTGTATATCCTTAGCTAAATAAGAACTAGCTCTAATGCAATCCTTTGATTGAAGTCTCATTATTTAAAGGTTTTTTCAGTTCACTCTATTTTTCTTGCTTTCTGATGCCCGTGCAGCTCTCTTCCATTCACATCAGAACCGTTCTGTGCACAAATGTGTCCTCTCACACAGCTGCTCGAGTTGCCTGTGTGTGTCCACCCCTGATTGGAGGCTGACCCTTGTGGTGATGGCTTCTTTCTCTCTCTCTGTCCTCCATAAGAGCTCAGCACACAGCCTTTTCATAAATCTCTTTTCGCTGTGGCTGATGGTGATAAGCAGTATGGTCTGTGGGACATAATAGTAGCACAACTATTTCAAAATCCAACACAAAGGAATTTCTTTCGTGGAGCTCATCTGTTGCTCAGTTCCTACTACCAGAAAGCTCCCTGCTTTGGAAATCCTGAGTCAGTTCTGTGCTCTTATATCAGAATGCCACAGACAAGATGTTTTGTAATGAACCGAAATTTACCATCTCACTGTTGCAGGGGTTAGGAATGCTCAGCTCCAGAGTGTGGCCTCTGGTGAGATTTCTAGGACGAGGAAACTGTTCTCATGACAAAGTCAGGGTCCCCGTGATGCAACCACTTCTCTTTAGCCCTTACCTCCCGGCAGTGCTTCGTGTGGGATCCAGTTTCTAAAGCAGGACATTTGCCTACATTCAAACCACAGCAGTGGAGAATTGATATTATCATGAATTGGTTTCCATATTGTAACAGAAAAATCACCCCATGAAAGCTTTCGAAGTTCATACACATTATTCACTCAACAAAGAATACTCAACTTATCCCACATTTTGGTTTTTTTTTTTTTTTGTGATGCCAGGGATCGAACTCAGGGCCTTGTGCTTGCAAGGCAAGCACTCTAATCACTGAGCTAAATCCCCAGCCCCTTATCCCACATTTTGAATCAATAAATATATCACATACATATATAATTTAGGGATATAAAATTTAAAAAATTTATAATTTTTAATTACAGTTGTATTTTTAAAGGAAACAAAATTATGTAAATGACAGTTCAGCTTCTCAAGGTTCCATTAATATAATTCAACAGCCTACTGGCTCACTCATTACTGTGCTCAGTCGTTCCTGGTATAGCGCTTTTGACTTGGCAGGAGGGCTGTCAGCTGCACCCCAGGCCCCGGCCATGTAGAATCAAAGGCCTCAGAGATCCTTGGTCTCCTGGGACCATAAGAATCAGCTCAAATAGCTCAATTCCGAAGCAGCTCAGAAACCATCACATTTAGCTGGGTGTGATCCAAGGAACTGGGTTTGCCGGCTTTTTCTGTAACTGTGCTTGATTTGTCAGCATTTCTGAAATCAGACAAGAAATCTTTAATATAAAGTTGGAGCTTTTCAAGATGATCCTGCACGCAGATGCTTGGGGGACGATTCTCAAAAGCCTCACTTGGGGCTGGGGATTTAGCTCAGTGGTTAGAGTGCTCGCCTTGCAAGCACAAGGCCTTGAGTTCGATCCCCAGCACCAAAACAAAAACCAAAAAACAAAAGATGTTACCAAGGTCAAAAGCCTCACATACTAGAAGCATCATTTAAAATCACATCTAACATGAGAAATGTTCCCTCTTCAGCGTTTGAAAGCTAGGAAACATTTGGAGAAGTTGACACACACAGGTGACTGCCCGTATATCCCTCACGATGAGAAAGCAGATTGGGTGCCGGCTGCTGTTAGGGAACCTGTGACCTCGGCGAGCTCAGCATCATCTAACCTGGCCGAATCTCCTAGTCCAAGGGACAGAGTCTCCACACCAGCTGGCCCTGCTCGGGCCTGGTTCTAAGGCTCAGCATGAGCCTTGTATGCTGAGAGCCCAGTCGATGCCATGGACATCATAGAGCGCAGCCTCCCTCTCCCAGCAACGATCTAGCAGTTCCAACAGGGAAAACACGACTAGCACAGTAAACCCTGCACACTGTAACCTGAACTAGATTGCTTGAGGCGGAATGTATTTCTAGAATGACCCTGTACAATGAATCTACAATACAAGCTATATATACAATTTCAAATTTTCTAGAGCAAGTAAAGTTTTCTTGCACAACTAGAAAGAAGCACATGGAATTAATTTTAATAACATTATCTAGTTAGTCCTATATATCTGAAATACTATCGTTTCAACATATGATACATTGTTCAGTTATTAACACTGTTGTTTTCTAATGACATCTGCTCATCCTGTATGTATGAGCCAAGGGTTGTGTTGGGTGCTGGATACAGCAGGGGACAAGACTCACGCGTGTCTGGGATTCAGAAAATGACGCCTGTACTCACCGTACAGCTCACTCGTGTTACAATGAGGGGAGATCAAGGCACCGAGGAGCTTAAGTAGGGCGGACTCTGCCTGATGTGACTGGGACCATGAGGGACCTTGCTAAAGAGATGGCCACCTGTGATCTGCTGGACCCTGAGGGTTCCGGGAAAAGGCTGCAGGTGGCAATCAGCACGAGGCTTTGGCCAAATGAAAGGAGTCAGTGAGTCCTGGCTGTGTGGGAGAAGGGGAGGAGAGGCCAGATTTGGAGGAATTGAGAGTCGGGTGGCTCATTGCTTACTACAGGGTCATGGGAGACAAGTAAAGAGTTTAAGTAACAAAATTATGTTTGTAAACATTCTGACTACAGAGATTGCAGCAGTAATGCAGGGACGGGGTCGGAAAACAAGCCAGCGAAGGATCCACATTTGGGGAAAAAGGTGATCCTATGCTCTGCTAGCAACTGAATGGGCAAGTGGAGACATGCAAGAGACACTCTGGACACAGGGCTAAATATGTTTGGCAATTGTTTGAATACTGGTGGTGAGGGAGGAGAGTACTGGCATCTGTGTAACTGTGAAGATTGTGCACGGAGCAGCCAAGACAGCCCTCGCTATCCCAAGTGCAGGATGGTCTCCTGCGGAAGCTGTACAATATGGCAGGATGGGAAGCAGACAGGAAAGACTGTGTCTTGGCCTCTTCTCGGGGCTGATGGAAAGCTGTCGGTGTAAGGCAGAAGGACTAAGGTGGGAAGAGAAGGTAGCAATGTTGGGAGGAAATGATAAGGTGAGCGTCAAACTGTTTGAGTTTCAACAGAGACCGGCCAGAGAAAAGGGACTATGAGTCTGCAGTCAGGTTGCTGGTCTACACAACGGCAGGTATTTGAGAAACTAAAGCACTCTTGTGCTAATGGAAGTTAGAGTTGCCTGAATTTAGGTGGAGAGTGTGTGGGAACAGAAGAAGAGGCGCCATTATAAAAGTCTTTGCAAACTCATCTACCGAGTGAGACCACCTGATGAAAAGCCAAGGCAGAGGTGAGCCCCAGATGGATGGTGTCTCAGGACTCATAGCACAGCTTGAGAAAGGGGTCAGTGACTGAGGCTTCAAAGGGGACCATGTCCCCAATGTCTGATGACACATGAGCAACAGGTGGCTCAGTTAGAAGGATCCCACTGAGAAGAGGATCAGAAACCAGACTGCAATACGTCAACGGTGGAATAAAAAGCAGAGAAATAGACGAAAAAGTGCAGCTGGTTCCTTGGTGCACTTTTGTGGTGTGTGTTACTCTCACTGAGGGGCAATTAGAACACTAGGATGAACTGAAGAGTCAAAGAGAAACTATGTAGTTTTTCTGAAGAATGTGCAATGGCCCAAGAACAGAGCTGCAGGTGGCTTCCTTTCAGGAGACACACCCCCTTTTCACTGGAAGAAGAAAGTGTGTGACAGGAAATATTTCCAGCGTATTTTTTCACTTCAGATAGCTTGGAACTGAAAAAGATTTAACTAACCAAGCCCGACATTCAGAGAAGAGATTTTTCAGGACCCATCTTGAAAATTCATATGTCCTCACACCCAAGTTGGAGAAATTTTCTTTCTTTTTCCAATTTACCTGTTCAGTGGCTCATAAATGTTTTAATGCCAGTGGCACAGGAATTCAAGTAGTGACAGAGATGCAGAAGAGATAGACATAAATCTTTGCCTAAGTAAGTTTTGAGAATTTGTGAAGCAGAAGCTGGAGCTGATGACTAGTTTCTAGAAAGAAGAGCCCTCTGCTAGAGGTCTGCATCCTGACTGCCTCAGGCGGGTTAGGAATGTGTATTGGTAGGCAGGGAATCCTGGTTTAAATTAGTACCGGTTTGGTTCGGACTTAACCTTCCCCACCTCTACCAGTTGGCTAACTGGCTGGAGTGAGTGAGTTTGCGATGTCTGGCGACATTGCCTAACCCAGGAGAATTTCAGCGCAGGTTCGTGTTTGTGAACTGGGATCACACTGCCTCCTGCTGAGAAGCAGCTCTCCACACACCACCAGTGTGGCTGAGGGATGCAGGGTCTGCTTGCTGAGTTTATCTCCCTCTGTGTTGTCCTTTCCGGACTCAACCTCTGATGCCAGGTCCCCAGGCACTCTTCCTTCCAACTGTATCTTCTACCGCACTGCCCCTGTCCCCAGGTGTCTGGAAGAGGAGGCTCCCAACCTACTCCAGCATTTTCCCCTGTGTTCTAATTGGTTCCAGGACGCGTATTACATGAACCCATCTTGAAATTTCATACGTCCTCACACCCAGTCTGAGTATGTGTTGCACATGTTGCTACAACAAAGTACCTGACATAAACACCTTAAAGGACAAAAGGTTTCTTTCACCTCAGAGTTTCAGAGATTTCATCCAGTCTGTGCTTGGCTGGCTCCAAGGCAGAAACTGCACAGTGAGGAAAGCTGCTCTCCTCCTAGCAGCCAGGAAGCAGCTAGAGCAAGAAGAGCCAGAGAGAGAGAGGACGGGCTGGGGACAAGGCCACAGCCCTCCAGATCACCGCTACTCTGGCGGCCTACTTCCCTGGCCAGGCCCCGCCTCCTAAGAGCCCGCCAGCGGATTAACCTGCTGTGGAGTGTTGTCCCTGCGATTTAGTAACCTTCCAAAAATCCCACCTCTGAATACATGCACCTTTTGGAGGACTTTTTTGATACAAGATCCCTTCCCTTGTTCCCTGCATGTAAGACACTGAAAATTAAAATCCCACACATGATTCTGCTCTCCTTCCTTTCTTATCACAACTTTCATTTAGACAAAACTTAGCATGAGAGGCAAGAAGAACGGGAGTATTGAGAAAATGATCTGCAGCAAAATGAATTGAATTGGAGGACATCACGTTATGCAAGATAAGCCAAACGTAGAAAAAAGCACCAAATGTTCTATTTCAGATGGGGAAACTAATAAGAAGGTCAACCCGAACATGGAACATTGATTACTAGGGGCTGGGAAGAGTGCTGGGGGTGTGGTGTGGTCAAGGGTAGAGGAAAAGTGGTTGGATATAAACAATTTACACTGCATGTATATATGAAAATATTATACCGAATCCTATGAATATATACAATTAATTTTTTTTAAAAGAGAAGACATAAAAGAGAATGAAACAAAATCTCCTGTGCCAATAGCAAGTGCTTGGAGTCCTCAGATCAGTAGGGAGTGTGAACTTAGAAACCATCCCTCACTTTGCTTTGGATTCTTGTCATGAAGATCCTCCACTGTGCAGAGTTACTTGGAGACAAAGGTGTAGAATCTGCTCCCCACACAGGCTGTGTCGAATATGTGCATTCTGGGGACAGGGGTAAGGCTGGCAAAGCAGGGCTCCTACAGGCTGGTCTCCACCTTTCGTGAGAGCTGTTGATGCCCATGACTCCCCAGGAGGTGAAGGAGGACCCTTGTAAGTCTATGGACTCTGTCTCTGACCTGTTTTCAAAGGGCCTTCGATAGGCACTTGAGTTGCAGAGAATTGCAAGGCAATCAGCCTTTACAGAGATGCCAGCCTAAGAGGAAAGGTCAGTATTAGACAATTGCACAAACCATGGTGGTGCAGTGAGGGTATTGCTTATATGAAGAAGAAAGGGGCTGAGAGACCATGACACTGCAGGAGGTCAGCAATCGAAGAAGAAAGAATCCGAGGAGGTCCTGGAGCAGAAGTTACAAAACCAAACAGCTATGGTGTCAGGCAGGAAAGTGCATAGGAAGAAGTTGGAGACCTGGACATAGATTTGTATTTCATTTTAAATATGTTGGGATTCATTTAGGTGTTAATAGGAAGCTTGTTCAGTGTGCTGCTTAAAGGGCCATGGGAGGGGAGGGGTGTGAGTGGTCTGCAAGAGACACCTTAGGAAGTCGTCATCTTGACTTCAAGTAACCACATAACAAACACATACTTGCACTTTCAAGATCTAAAATATCACCTCCTTTCTGCATAGTGTTAAACAAAACCCAAAGTGACTTGTAACAGTTTGGTTTTGAAGTGAGCTTCCATTGTACTACAATATTCTAAACTACTGTGACCACAAGCGCATTAAATGCAAAGGCTAGACCAGGAAGTCTGTTTCTTTCATGCCTAACAGTCAAGGATGCTCTGGAGGGTGCAGGGTTTGCTTGGCCAGTCATCTGGCGGGAGCCTAGTGTGGGAAGTTTCCCGCAAGGCTGGTGACCTGTGCCTGCTCCCGTCGTCTCTGTCGCATTCCACTGGGGACCCGGTCACACGACAGGGCTCAGCTGCAAGGGGCCCAGGTACTGTTGGCCCCACAATCGAGAGGAGATGGCAGATTTTAGGGGTATGCACCACAGCATTTAGAGAACTTGCAGATATTTTATCTTTGCAAATGCTCTTCAGTATTTCGTTTTCATACTAGACTAGCTGGAAGCTGTCATTGCCCGCTAACTCTGTGCTGCTGACTCACAGGAACCAACTTTTTCACTCTCCGATCTTGCTATTTCCTCGATGACTGCCTTGGCCCAGCAGATACAAAAAACTGCTAAAGGGTGCTATGGGCATCTTGGGCCCTGTGAATATGCCCAATGAGGTGGCACATTCAGCTTTCCCTCTAAATTCTAGGTAGAAAGACAGTTAACATATTCAGCGTAAGAAGCACATTGGATCCGACAGCAGTTAAGTTCAGCTCGCCTGATCTCTCTTTACTGGCCTTGTACTGTAATCTCCAAATGCCATGAGCTTTGCACGAAAAAGCCATAACGCATTACTCTATGTATAAATTGATTAAAATATTTCCAAGGCTTTGGATCATCTCCATGAACCTGTGAAATATGTGTAATTTTTAGTGTAAACATGATTTTCTAAGGGGAAACTAAAAAGCATTAAACAGTCATTAATAACAACTTCTGTCTCTTCCTAAAATAATTTACTCTATCTCATATTAAATCAGCCAATGCTGTGTAAAATCCTAGTCATATTAATGTCCTGAAACTGATACAATCTATTCCTTGAGACATTAAACATAGAGTTTTGTGTCTTAACCTACAAAAATATTATTCTCCTTTTTATTTGAGTGGATTTTCAATTTAGCAAAGATGCCCTCTTAATTTGAGATTAAATGAGTGTATAAGTGCCTCTGTGTCTGCTCTCAGGTGTTTGCATTTAATCTTGTTGAGCCTAAGCGTAGAACTGTGTTAATAGAAAAGTGGAGACAAAGCAATATATCTTGGAGAACTCCCTACTTACTTAAGCATATTTAAAAATGGTGAATTAGAACCTGTTTCTTTGTGGGAGAAAGAAAAAGGATTTCTGAGAATATATCTATTGGTGAGATCATGAATAAACTAAATTTGGCTTTGCTGGATAGTTCAAGCTGAACATGGTTACACATGAGTGTCTGTGGTTCGAACTGAGTGGGATCCTGTTGCAGGTGGAAGGCACTTGTAATGTTTAAAACCATTTTCCTTTGAAAAGGGAAAGCTCCAGAGCATTATAATTTCATAGAAATTTGGTATCTACTGATATTAACATTATAATTTTTTCTACATATCAAAGACAAGGGTAAGTGTGAATAATACTTAAAAGCTGGACAATTCTTTCCCCATTAGGAATGAAAAGTTTAGTACCCAAGTGTATTGTAGAAGACAAAGATTCTAAATTTTATGTGTTTATCTTCTCCATAAAAAAATTGAGGGAAAGATTGTTTCCAGGGAAAGGTACTTCAAGAAAGCTTTGCTGAATGTTTTATGAAAACAGTGTTTGCAAAACTTTTGAAAATAGTTATTTTAACCAGTTATAGTTTTACAAAATACAATAAATTTTTATATTAGAATACATGACTCAGTGATCCAAGTTGTTACTGTCAGATTTAAAGTAGGGTTCCATATAACCAAATGCTCCTATAATGTAGCTTTTATGTTTTCATGCTCTGTCTTCCATTAGAAGCTCTTGCAGTTCTCTCTCACTCTCCGATGGCCATCTTTATTATTTCCTTCCACACTTTCCTGTGAAGCCATCCCAGGGAACATGGTGTCTTCTGGTGGCTCACTGCCCAAGGCTGTGGGCTAGTGCATCTGCCCGACAGCGTTACCTGGGCTCACACAGCCTGCCGTGGTACCCACGGCACCCTGCCACACTGGCACACTGGCCTCCTACTGCTCTAACCAAGTTGAAAGTCCTGCTCTTTCCTAGCATAGAGTTACGTATTTCTCAAGAGGAATAATTTATGGGACCCAAGTTAGACTGTCTCAGGGGCTTGAGGCTGTACTGAGGACATTCACAGGATAGATCAGAATCAGGGGTACTGACACGGCTCTCTTGAAGAACAGAACCAATAGAAAATACATACATATATAACCACGAAAGGGGATTTATTAGGTGGGATGCAGGGTAAGAGGCAGAGTGCTCTACAGCGTCTGCACTCTGGACAGGCAAAGGATCAGGGAGCTGCTCATTCTGAGAATCTGGAAGGCGCAGAACAGCAGGGATCAAGGATGCCGGGCCAGTCTGAGACCAAAGGCCTGGAAGCTCCCTGGAGAGTCACTGGTGTGAGTCTGCACAGAGAGGTTGAGGAAGCTGGAGTCTGATGTCCACAGTCAGTGGTAGCAGCGAAAGATGCAGCTTCTCAAGCAGAACGGAGCTTTTAAGTGAAGGCCGACTTCCACCTTCTTCCCTTTTTCTCTCCACAGGGCTGCAAGCCTACAGGATGCTGCTGCTCACAATCAAGGCAGGTCTTCCCCACTCAGTTTGCTGGCCTACATGCCAATCACTTCTGACCGCCCCCCCCCCCCGCAAACACACCCGAAATTCTGCCTCACCAGTCTTCCTGGCAGCACTTTGTCTAGTCAAACTGACGACCGTGATGAAAGGTCACAGGGTGGCTTGAAGCCAAAGCACAGGTGCGATGGCATCAGTGGTTCTGACACCGGGGGCGAGGGGAGTAATGCTGGAGGCTGGGGGAGGAAGGCAATGCTGAGGCAGCTGGTTAGAGGACCAAGCACCCATCGACTTGCCCACTTTTCACTCAGCAGTCACAGCCACCCAGGTAGGTGCGGCGGGGGCGGCCACGGTGGGCGGCTGAAGGTGCACCCAGAGGCAGGTGGCCAGCGCTAAGAAGGAGGCCCCAAGGGACAGCTCAGCACTCACACAGCTGGAACTTTCACAGCCTTGGGCGAGGGATTTTTTTAGAAATCCTTTTGACTGTTCATTAGAAAGTGAGATGTCAAAAACAACACTCTTAAACTGTGAAAAGAACGTGTGGGGGGAAACGAAGGAACAAGAAGGCAGGACAATAAACTGCACCTTTAAACTGTAACTGAATGGCAGTGCAGCTCACTGGTCTGAGGGAGTCTCACTGGTCTGTGCAGGGCAGGGATGTTTTCCTTCTCACAGACACCTCTGCCACCTTCTCCCTCAGAAAGAACTTCCCAATTTCTTCTTTGTGTCTTCAATTCTTGACATTTCTTTAACTTCCTCATCATTTCCCAATTATCTCATGTTCAGGCCTGATGAGAAGATATTCTTACTTTTCCCAGGATGAAATTTAAGAATATTTCAGGAAACTCCCTATGACTTTCCAAATACCAATCATGATTAATGTCTCTGAAGTCTTAGGAGGAGGATGTAGATCATGATTGGGGGCAGTTTGCTCATTCACAGTTTCTGACGTGAAGTACAAAAAGCTAAACTTTGACATCGTTCATACAAGCCTCCTGAGAGTTTTCCGCCTAAGCTGGTGTGTTTCCAGGTTGTGGGTAGAAAGCTGTGGGAAAGTGGAAAGACCTCAGCTTCGAGATGGGAAAACACTCTGTTGAACATGGCCAGCATCATTTATCCTAATAAACAGATTTTGCTTTTCTCTCTACAGTATGAATCGGCATCTTATACATCTAAAACGTAGACTGAAAAATAGCCTAACGGCCCCAAACCATTAACTGCTCATGGTAGTTAATTGCGGTTAGTGTTCTCTGTTACAGGGACACTGTGCGATGGTAGCGCTGACTTGATGGCTACAGAATTTAAAACTGTATTTTACAAGACTGCATGATAACACACGTTAAAAATGCATATACAAGCAGTTGGCAGAATCCTAAAATCTCAGCTGCAGGAATACACGGGTGGACGGCAATTAATCCGAGAGTAACTGGGTGAATCTGTGCTGGCGATGTGCAGAAAGGATAAAGGGACTTTTCCCATCACAAGAGAAAGTGGAAACTTTGTTGGTTTGTTTATTTTTAATAAATAAGATGACAAATCTCCAATGCTAAAGAGTAAGTTGGAATAAGTTAATGGATTTACAACAAACTAATTCTATAAGAGCCAAAGCCAAGAAGAACATTTTTTTCGAGGAGTAAATGGTATCTTTGTTTCCTTGGATTTGTCAACAAAAGGAGATAAAATTAATTTTCTTTTAAAAAGAGACCATGTGTCTTGATATCTATCAGCCAGCACATATGAAAAACAGGAGTTGCTTATTTGCTGCCAGTCACAGGGATTATTCACAGCGGTTGCATTTAAGTGAGATACATAACTATTAAGGGTGTTTGTTTATTGATGAGAAAATGTTGAGAATTCTTATGGTATTACATTTTTTGGTACTGTGGATTGAACCTAGGGCCTTTGCACTGAGCTACATGTCTAGTCCTTTTAAATTTCTTTTGCTTTTTTTTGAAAGAGTATCACTAATTTGCTATGTTGCCCAGGCTGGGCTTGAACTTGTCATATTTCTGCCTCAGCTTCCCAGAGTACTGGTATTTCAGGCAGGTAGCACAATACCTGGCTTTGTTGTGCTACTTTAATTAGGGATACTTTCAAAATTCAGGACAGATCTGTGTTTGTCAGTTTTCTGTTACTGTGAAAAAGCACCTGAGACAATCAGTTTGTAGTAAGGAAAGTTTTATCCTGGTTCACATTTTCAGAGTTCTAGTCCTCAGTCACTTGTTCTTACTGCTTTGTGCCTGTCGCAGCATGGTAGTAAGGATGTGAGTGGATGGTGGGAAAGACCTGCTCACATCATGGCAGCTGGAAAGGAAACAGAGAGAACAGGGCAGGGCTCTACATCCTTCCCAAGGGCATGCTCCCAATAACCTAACTTCCTCCCATGTTCTCCTTGACCTAAATTCCTCCTGTAAGATTCCCACATTCTAGAGGTTCCAGCACTTTCCAGGAGCAACATACACTGGTGACCAAGCCTCAACACATAAGCCACTGAGGGAAATCCAAGATGGGAACTGTAGTGAGCACCCAAAGAGTAAAGCTATGCTGTATAACACAATGAACCAAGTTTCTGAGGAATATTGTCATCCTGGGAGCTGTTGTCAATCTTTTGGGATATAGTATATATGGCCTATACATAGCCACTGTTTTTATTGTGTCAATATTAAAATCTTGATTTATGGAATTAAGTTTAGTCAAAACTGTTGACTTTTTTAGAGCTCTAAAGCATGTCTCATTAACCTAAGTTTTAATATTACTTGTACAGACTAAACACATTGACTAATTGATAGATAAATCAAATTAATAACCTTATCTTTTCCATATGGAATTCCAGTTACAATAAAAATCATTACATTTATTATCTTAATGAAGAAACAGATGAAAAAATATGAGCCCGGTTGGCTCTTTAAGTTATTGAATTTTAGATATATTTTTCTCACATATTGATTGTAGCTTTCCCTGCTGGCTTTGCCTTATGTCTGTGTGTAATTATCTGTGACTTAATATAAACCACAGCACTGGTAATGAGTTCCAGTATCTCAGTATCCTAGTGGGTCAAATTAATGTTTCCCCAGATGCAACCTTTTGCCAAAATTCGGCAAAAATATGATTGATATTTGCACATTTCATTGCACATAAGCTTCACATGAAACTATAAATAAATGTTTAAATCTGGCTAATAATGTGGATGAACAAGTATTTACACAATTTTTTAGGAAGATACACATTGTTGTTTTCAGTTTACTCAAAAATGCATAAAAAGTAGGTAAAGGGATATGTGTGTGTGTGTAGGGGGAGAGAGAGAGAGAGAATGAGATAGATCTTCATTTCTATTCTCCTCTGTTGGCCTGTTTGGACCAATGCTTTATTGTTTTATTTTTTCTTGATATTAATTTTTAGTATATTGCAATGTTAATTTTATTTGTTGAAAGACATTATGGCTCTTTTAGGTCCACTCCGTTTCCACATAAATTTAAAATTAATTCCACAAAAAATAAGAAAATTGATTAAGATTTCTGTGAATCTGTAAATAAACCCGAGAATTGCCTTATTTGTGAAATTAGTCTTCCAATCTATGAATGTCACTTATATGTCTCTGTTTTATGCGCCTTCACAATGGACTGCAATCACTAAAACTGTGAGCAAAACTCATTATATCCTTCAGGGAGGACTTGAGTCACAGCAATCCTCCTGCCTCAGCCTCGCAAGTGCTGGCATTACAGGCATGTGTCACACGTCCAGCCATTTTCTCTTTAAAGTGAGACATACATGTGCAAATTTAACAGGTAATTCTTTTCTTTTCCAGGAAATCACAGTGGTATCAGCCAGGCCTTTTCATAGGTAAGCAGAAACCACGCAATATTTAAACATGTGTGTCCAATTTATTTCAGTTAAGAGTATAGCCTCAAGTTGTGTAAGTAAACTTTAATAATTTGACGTTTCCTTAACAGTTCAGTGCTGAAGGATCTGCATAGGAGTGTCAGGCTTTCATTTATTCAGAGAGGTCTACTAAGCATTTAGCTATGTTTTCAAACAGGTTGTGCCAAGACTTGGAGCAGAAGAAGATGGAAGTGGACCATCTTCTTAAAGGAGGTCTGGTGGGAAAATAAATTTAGAATACTTCATGTTTGTTTAGTCTAATTCACTTCTTCAAAACATTTTAGATTTTAAATATTAATGATAGCATGCTTACTTATTTTGCATTCTAATATTTTGTTACATTAATTTTTGGTATTATAAATGAGATTTTTAAGTTTTCTATTCGATTTACCTATATACAATGCATATATTATTAAAAATTGCATATTGATTATATAATCTCTTATTTTACTAACTTCTCCTATTATTTATAGTAATTTCTCATTGATTCTTGTGAGTTTTTAAATCCAAGAACAGATCACCTGCAATATATTTTGCATCTTTGATCCTAATTCTTATGCTTTTGCTTTCTCTGGTCTAATTTTACATGTGTGTACATATACATATATACACACACACACATATGTGTGTATATATATACACACACATATATGTGTATATATATGTCCACATATATACATATATATGTATGTGAATACATATATATGCCTATATATGTAAATATGTATATACATATATATGTATGTAAATACGTATATCATATATATGTATGTAAATACGTATATACCTATAGTTTTTTAACGAGAGAAAAGCATATAGACTTATTTCACGCATGTTTCTTAAAATTAATTTTATTTGGACTTTTAAATATATATAATGATCATATTCATCATAGGGAGTTTGTACCTGTACATAATATATCTTGATTCTTCTTTTTCCCCAAGGCCCTCCCTTCCCTTCAACCACTCTTCCCTTCCTTATGTACAAAAGCTTTGTTTCCATTTTCCTTTCTATTCTTTTTATCTTTTCCCTTCCTTCCTTTTCCCTCTCCCTGTCCTTTGTCCCCCTTCTCATTTGAAAATTTTCTTCCCATGTGTCAATATCTATTATACATTTCAGTTCTTATTTACACTTTTGGTTTCTTACACCAGAGAAACAATACGATGTTTAATATGTGTGTCTGATTTATTTTACTTAAGAGTATGGTTTCAAGGTACATCTATTTACCTAGAAATGTCTCAAGTTTATTCTTTGTTATAGCAGAGTAGTACTCCATTGTACACAAAAGATCACATCTTCTTTATCCATTCATCTGTTGATGGACATTTGAGCTGTTTCCAAGATTTATCTATTACAAACTGTGCTGCTATAAACATGAGTGTAAATATATCACCGGGGTATAATGCTTTTAATTCTTTCAGGAATATACCAGGAAGAGGAACATCCGGGTCAAATGGAACTGATTTCCATGGTGGTTGCATCAGTCTATACTCCCACCAACAGTAGAGAAGGGTTCCTTTCCCCCCCACAACTCCTCTGGCATTGGTTGATTTCTGGATAATAGAAATGTACCCCCAGTCAAAATACCAACAGCACTCACAAGCACAAGGCCCTGAGTTCGATTCCCAGCACACACGCGCACACACACACACACACACACACACACACAAATGCACACAGAAATGTAATACAAAATACCAACAGCATACCTGGTTGAATTAGAGAAAGCAATCCTAAAATTCTCTTGGAACCAGAAAGACCTAGAATAGCAAAAGCAATTCTGGTCAACAAATGTGAGCAGAGGACATCACAATCTCTGACTTGAAATTATACTACAAAGCTACCATGATAAAACAGCATGATACTGGCAAAAAAACAAAAACAAAAACAAAAACAAAAAAAAACACAGACCTGAAGATCAATGGAACAGATCAGAAGACACAAAAACAACCTCAACATCTTCACTAGAAGAAAGATAGAGGCTATAGCTGTAGCAGTCTCTGAGTACCTGGAGGGCTAAGCAAGGTGAAATAAATCCTGGGGAACCAGTTCCTTAGACAGCTTTCTCAAGCAGGGCTCCCAAGGACTCTTGGTTTAATTGAAAAGTTGACACTTTTACACCATTGTAATGGTTGGAGAATCATATTGATTCCTGAGATGCCCTCAAGCCGTCTTTCTTCTTGTCCTAGTTCAAAGCACTTGGTTTCTTCTTAGTGGCATTAATTTCTTTAGCAACCACATGGCCATTTGCACTAACTTCACAACTGTTTCTTTTTAAACCAAAATTTAAGTTTTTCAGACATTTCTGCTCTGCTTTTACCCTCACCACAGCTTAAACATTGAGCTGCTTTGAAATTTCTCTACCAGTACATTTAGTCCACTGTCCTTAAACTCAGCATCTGGAAATTCTCAAAATGTAGACAATTTTTTCTGATTATAATATGCATGTAGTCTCATCTGATTCCTAGTGGAACCCTTATTCCCCACTGAAATTTCCTGAGCCTGGGCCTCCCTGTCAGCATTCTCATCAGCATTCTTGTTTTCTAAGCTTTACACAGACTCACGCATCAGCATCTGCTAAAAGAGCTTCTCTCACCTGTACCTCCTTTACAAATTTCCCCACAAATCAGTCCTAAAGGCTTTTCAATTTCATAGTCAGCTACAATCACAGTATCAACTCCATTTGTCCAATACCAATTTTCTGTCAGTCAGCTGTCCCATTGCTGGGGTAAAATACTGCCAGCCACAACTTTGAAAGGGAGAAGCTTACTTGGTTCACAGTTTGAGGTTCCAGTTCGTGGTTGACCGGCTCTGAGACAGTAAATCACAGCAGAAGTGCACAGTGAAGAAAAGCTGCTCGCTTCATGGCTGTCTGGAACCAGATCAGGGAACAGCACTAGAGAGGAAGGGCCGGGGGCAGCCATTCTCTGTGTCACATCTGTGTCACACACACACACACACATACACACACACACATGCATGCACTCAGAAGTATCTGTTACTAACCTTGTGTGTAGTTCTTCAACAAATAGACTTGGTAACACATTCCTTTTTAACCTGTTTTAAGGATAAGAAAGGCTAGACTATCATCTCTCCTTCTCTGTGCACTTCAGCCCTGGCGGGCATACCACAAGCAAGCTCAGTTAGGAGCCAATATCAGGAAGAAATTCGCTGCTATGTAACTTTTGCTTTCTTTATTTTTATCACACTCTTTCTACTGGGCATCAACAACAGACTCACCCAAGCTTTGATCATAGCTTTGTCAAAGAAGTTAGAGGACATAATTAGGAGACAATATTGATATTGCTCTTAAAGATGTAATTGTTAAGATAAATAATGATAAACATGTTTGGATCTTCTCATTTTTCTCTCTTTGCAAAGGCATTTCATAGGAGCCTTTGTAATTGATGGTTTAAAGCTTTGAGAGAAGGGCATCCCACAATAGGATAATAATGTAAACTCTTCCTTGACATAGTGAGAAGGAAAATGGAGAAGACAATGTGACCTTTTTAGTAACTGTGACTTTCAGAACCTAATTTGAAAATTCTCAAAATAGCTCTAGAGGAGCATTTTTTTTGAAGCATTTTATAGATGGACTTTTAGTGTCAGGAGTAGAAGATTGATGTGTCTCCATGCAAAGAGGTTATGTGGAGAGCTGCTAGTGAGCTGTTCCATGTGCTAAAACCATGCAACAGTTGAAGCACACTTAGGATTCTCAGGTGCTGGAGAATAAAACACATGATTGTGTGGTTTGAAGAGTACGAGGTCACAGGTATTTAGGGCCACGAATTAATTTTCTTGCAACATTTCGTAATTTGGATGGAATCAGACATTAATTGTGGAAGGATTAAGTAGCAAGACAGATTTATTGAGATGTGTTTTGATAGAGAAACCATTACAATAGGCTTTGAGTATCTATAGACTCTTTCTCCAGTTGTCAGAGGCATTGTGTTTGGTTCCTAGATCTGTTTGCTTTATTTTTGGATACCATTAGTACTCGCCTAATTCTTTCAGCTGACATTTCAAGCATTTTAGTTATGTTAGCTTTTCTTTTGTATGCCAACTTTTGTTCTATAAGCCTGCCTTGCCTTAGAAGAGAAAAATGTGATTTCAATTGATTACTACAGTGAGCATAGTTTTCAGTATCCTCTGATGGTTACACCAGAGTTCTAAATTTATTCTTACCTTGAGACTCAATAATAAAGGGGATACTAGACTTGGACTCTGAAGAATTTTATGCAAATTGCAATATTTTAAATTGATTTACATTTTAACATAATAAAGAAATAGATCAGGTGAAAGAAACCAACATTGTTGTGTTTTTATGTTTTTCAGATGCCTGTTAGTCATTAAGATGACTTGTATTTCCATATACCTATTGGTCCTATGTATGTCTTCTGTTGAGAAATGTCTATTAAGATCTTTTGTTTGTTTAAATTGAATTTCTTCTTTGTTCTGTTTGGCTATTGACTTATATAATTTTCATCTTTGTTCTGGTTGTGAACTCCTTGTCAAATGCATAGTTTACAAATATTTTCTCTCACTCTCTAGAGTGTCTCTTGGTTCTGTTGTTTCCTTTGGTGTGAGGAAGCTTTTTAGTTTGATATACAGTGATACCTTGGTTCATGAATTTAATTTTTTTACAGTGTTGGGGAAGATGGTTGTGTTTGTGTCTGTATGGAGAAGATGGCTGTGGTCTTGTTTGTCATCTGACACAGAGTTTGCAAACGGAAGCAAAATTTGATTACTTATGCTTTTATTACCTGTGCTTTTGTAGTCTTTTCCAAAAAAATGTTTGCCCAGATGAATGTCATGAAACATATCCATGTTTTCTTCTAGTGGTTTCAGAGTTTCATTTCTAAAGTTCAGACTTTTTAAATCTATTTTGAGTTGATTCTTATAACTGATACAAAAGAGGGTTTTAGTTTCATTCTGCATTTGGATATCCTGTTTTCCCAGCATCACTTATTAAAGAAATCCCCTTTTCTCCATTGTGTGTTCTTGTTACTTTTATTTATTTATTTATTTTCTGGTGCTGGGGGTAGAACTCCGGGCCTTGTGCTTGCTAGGTCTTGTTACTTTTATTAAAAAATCAGTTGCCTGTTAATGTATGGTTTGTTCTGGATTTTCTACTCTGTTGCATTGGTCCCTATGCACATTTTTATGCCAGCTCCACGCTATTTCAGTTACTATAACTTTGTAATATAACTTGAAATCAGGTAATGTGATGCCTCCATCTTGGTTATTTTTGTTAAAGATCATTTTTGACTATTCAGAGTCTTTTGAGGGAATGAAGAGAAGAAGATTGTTCTAGTTTCTATGAATAATGTCAATGGTGTTTTGGCAGAGATTGTGTTACATCTGTAGACTACTTTGTGTAGACTATATATTTTAAAAATATTTATTCTTTCTATGTGTAAACACAGGATATCTTTCCATTTATTTGTGCTGTCTTTAATTTCCTTCATCACTATTTATAGTTTTCAGGGCACAAATTTTTCACCTCCTTGCTTAAATTTTTTATGTTTTGTCTGTGGCCAAATATAATTATGGTTATGCTTCTAAGAATCATGATTGTATAAAAGTCATGTTTATCAAAAGAAGAGATTCTCTTCTTGTCTTTAGAGTACGGAATGGCATGCGTCACCTGAATGGAATCAGACTGAGCTGAGGAGACTCTGGGGTGTCTAAAAATGGCCGTCTGTGTTCCCTCACATCTTTCCACACGCCTGGGTTTTGGCAAGCTGTCACACTCAAAGCAAATCTCTTTGCGATCATCCTAATTTCCTAAGAAATGAAGTACAAACATATCTACCCTGAAATTTTGAAGGACAGCTAATCAGAGTGAGAATGAACAGTGGCAGAGGGGTAAGCATGACTTAAAATATACTGTCTGCTTTAAATTTGATTTCCGAGGAGCTGATGAGACCCCGGAGTGAAATTGTAGCCGCCGACAGTGAGCTGGAAGTCATCCATGAGCTTCAGCACAAGGAGGAGGCAGAGAAGATGGGAATGAGACTTCTACACAGGGTGAGGTGTTCCCATACAGAAAGACTTAACCTTCAGGTAATAGTAAAATGAAGGGCAAGAAGGCTGTTGGAATGCATGTGTTGTGTGTGCCCTGGCACAATTCAGTAGCCCCCGGACAGGAGTTCACTCTGTTATTGTAATGGTTGCTTTCACAAGGTCCCACTCCTCTCCACAAAGGGAACACAAAACGTTGCTAAGCAGTAAACTAAGACCGACCCAGTAACTTTCCAAGACACTCTGATTTAATAGCTCTTACTTGAGGATAAATATACAGCCACAGTGAAAATCAGTTTCGCTCAGCTTTGGGTGGCCATATGCACCCTGAAGTCGCCTGCCCCAGCCGGCCGGGTCCATATCTGTGGGGAGAAATGGTCCCCCATCCCGGCGCGGCTCAGCATGCACACTGCTGTCCAGGCCTGAGTGCCTGGGACTCCCCAGCGGCTCGCCCTACAGGCTCCACCTGTCGTGGAGCTGCAGCCCGGCCATATACTAATGTATTACACTTGGGGAACTATAAAACAAAAATGTATTATAAGTAATAGCAAAAATCCTTGGTAACTATATCTTGTATTAATGTTCTAGTGTCAAGCAGTATTTCCTGTTGCAGTAGTTGAAATAAATTTAAATTCTCATTAAATAACTCAGCGGTACAAACCCTCACACAGAAAAAGCAGGAAAGAGTGTCACTGAAATAGATTCATAAATATACATATACACCTATATTATACATATGAAGACATTATATTGCTACTTTTCTTCAAATAGCATTTTATTTCATAATTTCTTCCCATTTTGAAGAACATAAAAATATGAGAAGAAATATTTTGATTTTTGAGACCTGCTCTAAATTTGTTTTTAAATTGTATTTGAATTTTTTTTATTAAATGTAATAGAAAAAAGCAAATGGCATGTGAAATAATCAAAATCAGAAAGATAATGTTACACAGGAGAAGAACAATGTGAGATAGAATGTACTGAAATATGTAGCTAAACACAGAGTTTAAGGTTGTGTGTCCTGAGAAATACATTAGAACATATAATTCTCAATCTTTTCTAAAGCCTTTGCAAGTGGGATGCAGCCTCTGGACTGCACAGAATCTGCCCAGACCACCCAACCCCACCCCCCCACGAGAAGACACAGACCCTGGAATGGGGCTGGAATCATAAGACTGGATGTTTATCAAATAGTTTATCAACTAAAAGTTATCGGTCCATTTCCACAATGGATATAGTAATTCCTTTTATGGTTTCTGTGAGGGTTAAGGGAGTCCCAATAATCAAGAATCACTGTGAAGTGGGACTATAAATATAAAGTGAAGCACAGAAGCTGACATGGAAAGGGGATACTTTCCTGGAATTGAAATCATAAAAAGAAACATAAAATGGGGACTAGTAATCAGTTAAGTGTAAATGACCCAGAACTCTCCACAGAGACTTCAACCTTTCTAAGCACATAGTGGGTCCCGGTGGGTTTGTGTTTGCACCGTCCAGTTCCTCTCGCTCACTGCCTTACACATCAGATGGATTTGCAGCCATCGCGCGTTGCTGTATTGATTCAGGAGCAAGTGAAGAAATAAGGACTTCTGTGTACAGCAGGCCTCTGTGGGCAATCACCACGTTACACACTCAGGTGCTGCCTTGTGTAACTCAATCATTACCACAAGCTCATGAGAAATACATCATTCCATTCTATAGCCAGAAACAGGCAAGAGCTTTTAACAGCTGTCCAGTGTCAGACTTCTTATGAGCTGATCAACAATAACCTTTTATCATCTGAACTAAAACATGTGTGTGTGGGTATATGTATGTGTGTGCATCTGTATATTTACCTATTGTCCACAACCTACTTTGACCATTATCCTAGTTATCTGCCCCAATTTACTGTGAAATCCCTCCAAAGAATTGTCACTTTGAGGTCTCTACTTCTTCTTCTCTTACTATCACCTTGAAAACTATTCTAAATATGATCATTATTCTCAATCTTGTTGTGATAGTGTTTTCCACAAGTTCCATAGTTTTGTCCACTATGTTCACATTTATTTTCCACTTCTAATTACTTTTTGTATTTATAGGAAAATGTTGAGCTTCGTTTTTTCCAAATATAAATCCAACTTATCTAGAAAAACTTTTTGAAAATATTTGTTCTCTACTAGATTATCTGGTCACTACTGCTGAAAATAAATTGACCATATAGGCACGTCTGGTTGTAAATTTGTTTTAAAAAGACAGCTAAGATGTTGATTGGGACTGTGTTGTATCTATGGAGAAAATTACCATGTTAACAATATTGATTATTCGGATCCATAAAGTTGTCTATTTCTATGCCTATTATGCCTTTTCAAATTTCATCCAGCAGCATTTTTCAGTTTTTACTGTACAAGTTTTTCGCAACTGTCATTAAATCTGTCTCTACGTGTTCTATTTGAAATGTTAAACTTCCTTGAGACACTAGTTTGACTGGAATGAAAATTATATGTTATTTTACTCTGTGATGCTATCTCTTCAAAACAAATTCACTCATATGGAATCTGGAGTTATTAAGAAGCCCATGAAGAGTAAGAAACTGACTGCAAATACTAAGTGTTCTCTGAAGCTATGATGGCTTTAACAGTCATGAGCAGTATAAGTGAGGTGGGTATTATTCTTATTCTACTGACACAAAACATCAACCTTAGAGCAATCATACAATTGAGCCAAGGTCATTCCTTGGGGTTTAGTCCTTAACAACAGCAACAAATATCTATGTCTGTTGTCTAGTTCTGAATCTAGCTCCCTGTGAATCCATTTGTCTACCAGTCAATTAATATATGAATTGATTAATTTATCTATTAATCTTTCTGTCTCCATGTATCTATGGAAAGTGTGTGTGTGCTGAGCTGGCTTCAGAAGTGATACAAAAAAAATTAGTGCCACAGGTAGATTCTTGTTATTGCCTGTTTCTTGCACGTATCACTTCTGAAAGGATCAAGGTTATTCTGTAAGATTCTCTTTTCATGATATTATAACATCTTTATACAAAAATAAATACTTAGAAATACTTTTGGACAATCATACACAGAAGGACAGATAAGGAAAATCATGTACTTTATAAAAATTTTCCTATGTATGATATATTTAAAAATAAAAAAAAGCTAAAGATGTCTAGATTCTCAGATGATAATATTCTCAGATTTTTTTTTATTGATGTGTCTTTCTCCTTTCACCCGCTGTAACTGTGAATTGTGATGTGTCAACTTGCGAAGAATTAGAACCACCTGGCTTATTAGCAAAGCACAGTCTGAGTGCGTGTGTGGATGACTGACAGGCAGGCCAGCACACTGAAAGGAGAAGGCCCACCCGATTGTAGGTGGCACCAACAAATAGGTTTGTAGGCTGGTAGAATATAAAAGGGAAAGGAGAAGAAAGTGTTCATGATTGGAAGAGCCCCAGTCACCTTGGTAGGGGTGGTTCATCTTCTCCTACTATTATTACCTTTGGGTCTCAGTTGCCAGTTTCTTCCGCTTCCAACACAGACTCAGACCAGCGACTCGTCGTGGAGCTGCCAGGCCTTCGACCTCAGACTGGTGCTGTATCCTTGATCCCACATGTTTTGAGGCTCCAGGCTTCCTGGGTGAGCAGCTGCTGGATCCTCTGCGTCTCCAGGGTGCAGACAGCCATTGTGGACTCTTCTGCCCCGATCCTGTAAGCTGACCTAATAAATCACCTCACACGATCATACATTTTCATTGATTCAGCTCCTCTACAGAACCCTAATACACTGCTGTGTTAATTGTATCCTCTCTTGCAACATTCTCATCTTTTGAAAATATAGAAAAATTAAAGTGTTTTTTGAACAAGGCGTGATTCCAAACTGTGTGTAAACATAGCACAGACCATCATGCAGCAGCTCTTCTGAGTCAGTTCAACCTCCATCTTTGTGGGAAAAAAGAAAATTTTCTTTTTGTGACATCAGCATCTACTTATTTATTCCCTTTGTGTTTTGTGACTAGTGTATATGATTCTTTCCTTTCGCTGCCCCTCTATTCTGCCCTTGTATCATTTATTTCTTGGAGGATACATCACGTGCCAGAGGATGCTACTCAGGAAAATCCTATCATCACAGCAGTGACGCTGTTATCTACCGAGGGGGAGTCTATTGGACAGCTTTCCCACTGCTGGGGCCGAATACCTCACTGCACAACTTAAGGTACATATTTCGCTTTTGGAAACTGTAATCAAACAGCAGGTATGCAACTTTCTATATAGTCGTGGGTAGATCCTGGACATAATTTATGAAGAGAAATGAGAAAAATGACAGGAAATTATAAACCATTCCCTGGCACAGAAAAACAGAACAAAAGAGAACAGAAGGACCATAAGATCATATTCCATATTTGTCCTTATTGTGTTAGGTCTTTGGATTATTTAACCATGTAGTGTAACAACATGATAGAATTCACGGAGTTTGTGAATGATGAGTCTTTTTTTTTTAAATCTAGTTCCTTCATTTTCCACATGGAAATTAAGTCTCAAGGATTTCAATGAGAGATAATTCTGAATAAAAGCATAACAGAGCTTTCTACTTGAAAAACAGCACTTATTGTACATTTGAATTTGGAAGTTGTTAAACTTAGTATTTTAAAAATTTGAGGCTTTTGCTTTTTATTTACACTTTCAAAACTCATTTTTCAGTCTTATTATAAAAGGAGATAATTTGCATATCTAATTTGCATTTCAAAAATCACAGTGTTCCAGGAGATAGAGTTTGTTTTATAGTTTTCTCTTTGTGTACACACATACATATGCACACACACACACATATATATATATAATTCTTTATTTTTGATTGAAGCACATTAATTGTACATATTTATGGAGTATAATGTGATATTTTGATTTATATATACTTTGGGTAATGGTAAAAGTTAAGGTAATTAGTTTATATATCGTATATTTGAAATTCTCAGGATATAGGTAAACAGTCTGCAGAGCAGTATGTTAAGTATGCTATGTGTCAAGTGCTGTGTTGCATGTGGTTTCTCGTGGTGAGAACATTTGACATATATGTCAAATATTAAAATATACAATGCGTCATTAACTGAGGTCGCCATGTAGTATGATTAATTAATAAAACATACTCCTGCAATCTAACTGAAACTTTGTACCCTTTGACCAGTATCGGCCCCTTCTTCATTTCTCTTCTTCCCCCAATATCTAGTAACTCTCTTTCTACTCTTTCTATAAGGTTGGCTATTTAAGATTCCACATAGACGCAAGATTGTATAGTATTTATCTTTCTATACCTGGCTTATTTCGGTTAGCCAGGTTATCCTCCAGTTTCGCTCAGACAGTTTCCTTCTTTTTGTAATTTCTGTAGTATTTTATTTTGTATGTGAATCACTTTTTCTTTATCTAGTCACTTGTTGATAAACAATTAGATTGTTTCCATATCATGGTTAATGTGTATAAGGCTAGAATAAATATGGGAGTTTAGGTGTGTCTTTTGAATTCTTCTGATATTATTGATTTCACTTCTGATATTATTTGGAGAATAAAATATTTCTTTCTAATGTATCTACTTGCATACCTTAAATGCATAAGTTTTTACTCATGAATTATACTTTAATAAACATGGGAGAAAATGTTCAACATTTTAGCAAGACTACAGATGGCTCCCTAACAATCAAATAATGAACGAAAGCTCATGTGTAAATTATGCGTGGAGTGGGAGGTAATTGTGGGCTTCTGGAAATGCCATTTTCTGGATCACTGCCCAGGTAATGGGTGGCTTGACTAATAGAATTATTGCGCTACAGTTTCAGTCATTTGGGAAAAAAATTAAGGATCAGTATTTGTATCACCCATTTTTCACACCATTGAAAAAAACACTGCAAAGTAAAAATAAAGTAAAATGAAATCGTGCAATGACATAAGATAGAAGGCTCACCACAAAACCAATGAGCCAAACATAGCTATGAAGCTGGTAAAATATTAGCTTTCTTCTCCATATATTGCATAGCGAAATTTCACTGATATTTGTATGGAATAGAGCAGATACTCTGTTCCAGTATCCTTGTTCCTATAGCTGAGATATTTGTAAGTTCTAGTTTCTATGGAATGACCATTAGCCACTCCATCACTCCCATATTTTTATTCCAAGTGAAAAATTCTAAATGCTCATCAACCTAGATTTTACATTGCCCTTTTAAAGATCCTTAACATAGATTTCTTAAACTTGACAAAGTTACTTGCACATCATACAGTGATTTTACATTTTTGTTTTTTTAGACATAAAAAGTATAGAAAAATCCAAATAGATGAAAACACATCATAAAAAATAACTTTTATCCCTAGAATTAATCTTCAATATTTTGGCATGTCATCCTCTGTTTTCCTCTTTTTATTATTATTAATTATTGAAATAATCTGTATGACTAAAGAGTATTCACTTTTCATAGTTACAGTTTCACAAGCTTTTAAAATATACTGCCAACGGATTATTCTTGTTAACTTTCTTTCATTAGATTTAAAAATATTCCAGGAATCTATTTTTAGTGTCATTTGCCAGTGGATTTTCTCTGCTAATTTTTTTGTTTTTTTAAAATTCCTGAGGCATGTATCTGGGTTTATCCTCTAATTGATCATGTTTAATTATTGAATATTTTTCCCTAAAAGGGATTCCAGAGAAACTGTTCCTGAGAAATTTCAAGCTGACAAATGTTTTGTATGTGTCTGCTATTCCACTCACATATATACATTTACTTATGTACAATAAATAATTTTGTATACAATTAATACTACTACAGGTTTATACTCCTGCATAATCATGTATGTCACAATCTGCTTATTTTTTCCCTCGCAAATTTGCTTTGGAGATCTGCTCATATCTGTAGGTAGGCAACAATCGCTAGGTTGGACTTTTGTATGGTATCTACCGTACTTATCCACCAAGATTTATTCATTCACTTTTTTTTTTACTGCTGGAGAGCTAAGCTGTTTTGCTTTTAAATTACTGTTAGAAACAAGGCAGAAGAAATATTCTTTGGTATCTCTTTGCTCACGTATGTGAGCCTCACTTGGGTAGAGTGATCCCATTATGACTGGCAGTCCTGAGTTTCGCCTGTTGTAGAGCCATTAATACCTCTTGTTTTCAGCATCTTTGTCCAAGCAACAGCAGACTGTGGAGCACAACCAAAGGTGTTACCGTTGGATTTGTTTGATGCGCGTATCCAATTTCCACAAATACTCTAACATGCTCTTCAAAATTGCTTAGTTTATACTCCCACTAAAATTAGCTGTTTCAGTAACTGTCTTGCCAGAATCTGACGCCTGACTTTATAAACTTACAGCAATGCAGGGATCTGAAGAGGTATCTCTGTATCAAATAAACTCTCCTTAGAAATACGTACATGTACCAACTCCACACAAGCAATGTTAACATGCTCTACAAATGTGTACAAAAAGGAAGGGAGTCAAGAGACAGATGGGGGGAGGAAGGGAAGAGAAAGGGGATGAAAAGAGGAATTAAAATATGTTATGTACACATGCCAACTCCGCACAAGGAATGTAAACATTAAGTATTGGAAACGTACAAATAAAAATACAGTAGAAAAAAAGTTTGAGCCGGTACACCTACATTGTTAAAAAGTCCTGTGCCTTACGAATTTCCTCTTTTAGGCTTCTGATGATTAATCTTCTTCCTATGATTGCTTTTTAGGTTGATTTTTTACTGGTCATTAACGTATTCCCGATCAGGATTCAGAGACTGCAGCTTGGAAACCAAATTGATCCAAGTCTAATTTTTTAAATAAAGTTTTGTTGGCACTCAACCACATCCATTCATTTACATATTGTCCATAATTTGGGTTTCTCATGTAAGAGAAGCTGTGTGATATTTGAGCTTGTGTGTCTGATGTATTTCACTTGATATTATGGTCTCAAGGTGTATCCATTTCCCCACAAATTATTCAATTTTATCTTTCTTTATAGCAAGGTAGTACTCCATTGTGTACTGTGGTGGACTTATTGTGGTCAACTTGAGGAGCAACGTCCAGCTGAACTGAGTTGTTGTGGTTCTGGGCATAGAAAAGATCCAACTGACGATTGTTGCTGACACAACATAAAGGAGACCCGGAGCAGAAGATAGCAGGCAGCTGTCTCCCAGGAGAAGCTGTGGTGTGGCTGCTTTCCCTGAATGAACTCGCCGTTCTCGTTGCAGGAGGAGCTCGGGTCCCTGCTGTCATCAGGGATGCCTGCTGTTTACTTCGGGGAGCTCTGGTCTTCATCATCTTCATCTCTGCTGTGAGTGCCATATCCTGGCTCTAGTATAGATTTCTTCAGCCTTTTAGTGCAGACAGCAGATGTAGATGGGACAGTGCTATGGGCTCCCAGCCCTTGATTGGATCTTTCGGATCTCCAGTGCATAGGTAGACAATCTGCACTCTTCCTGCATTTGGCTTGTGTGTGTGAATATCATAATTTGTAAATATCCTGTATTAAATCTGACCCCTTGCAAACCATCAACTCTAGAAAAGTAACTCATACATGTATAAATACCACATTTTCTTTATTCAGTCTTCTGTTGATGGGCATATAGGCTGGTTCCAAGATTTAGCTATTATGAATTATGTCGCTATAAAGATGGTAGGCATGGATCACTCTAATATGATGTCTTCAACTCCTTCAGGAGCATATGTGAGATTCTTCCCTAATCGCTGGCAAAACAAGTTCCATAGTAATCATTTGATGATGAACATTAGTATTTATATGATTGTTTCTTTGAGTAAAATTCATCATAAGTATCTCGATGCCTACCAGACAGAGTGTAGAATTTTAGGCTACTGCTACCGGATGAAACATTGTTAATATTTTCTCACACACTGAGACAGCCATATGCTCCTGAGTGATAGTATTGATTAACCTTTATTATTGGCAAGTAATCATTTTTCTCATCTTCTCACAGGTTGTATAGGATGAACTATTGCAATCAACTCCACAACTGCAAACTCAGATATATTAGAGTTCATTTCTACTTCTGAGTTCTCAGAGACTATGATGCACCTTACTAAAAACTCAAAAAACAACAATTCTGATAGAAATTCAATTCAATAATGTAGCTTAGAAACCAATACTCCTATGATCAGATGGATACTTAATATATATCATTAAAATTCTTACAAAATAGTTGATAGCATGGCACTATCCCAAGTGAAATCATTTTATTCTCATATGGATTTATCACATAGATTTATTTGTACATTGAGCCTCCATATTCATTTTTATTTTAATCAGAAACAATTATGCAGGACCCTCTCTGTCTTTGAGGCAAAGTGACTGAAGGGTAGATATTTTTATTAGTTGCTTTCTGTTTGCTGGGACATAACGCTCTGACACCCACATTTAAAGGAAGAGAGGTTTAATTGGTCTCATGTTTTTAGGGTTTCAGTACAAGGTCAGCTGGCTCCAAGACAGAAACATCACTGTAGAAGAGCATGCAGAGGACACCTACTCACTTCACGGCAGCCAGGAAGCAAAGTGAAAAGGAAGGAGCTGGGCCCAAGAATTCGCTCTTCCAGGACACCTGCAGGTGCCCGCCTCCAAATGGGGCATGCCAACTAGCGACATACGAATTCCCCAGTGAGTGAATCACTGATGAGTATGGTGCCCCTGTAACCCAGTCACTTCTCAGAAGCCCCACCTTGGAACACGTGGATGTCCAGGGAATGTTTTGGATGTAAATCTGCACAGCTTTTCCCAACATGAGGGAGTCAAAGCTTGGAAGAGATTCCCTGTGGTCTCCTTGTTTGCTGCAAATAATTTTTTCCCTGAGTGACAGCTTTTGGTGTCTGCTCTTGGTGTTGGCTCTTGGTGTCCGCTCCACTTGGATTCGCACCCAGAGGCTGAGCCAGTGAGTCGGGTGACCTCGTCTGTGACAGCAGCACCAGCATCTGGCCCAGCACAAGTCAGGTGTATTGGGGAGGATGAGATAAAAAAATCCTAAGCATCTCATTCTCTGTAAGTGTCAGTCTCCCGCAAAGGTTTTCCTTCCTACCCTAAGAGAGCCTCGGGAAGTTGGCCTGGAGGATTGCATTAGAATTTCCCCAAGGAAGTTTGCCCTGGTCCCTTCACCAGGATGGAGTGCAGCGCAGGGCCGGGCTGACGATGGCTGGGTAGGTCATTTGCCCTAATATGCATTCTGGGGACATCACTCAGCAAACTGTGATCAGTGATTCATCTGTACCAAACAGGGAACCCCTGGAAACTGACAGCGAGGCAGCACAGAAAGTTAAGAGAACTCAGGGCAGACAATTCACAAAACTCGGATGGAACTTCCTGAGGCAGCACCCCATCAGGCTCCCAGCTGATGGCCAGGCCAGAAGAGAAATCACTGGCAATTCCACTAGTGAGTAGAATTAGAGATAATACAAATTCCACATAGTTAAAGCCAGCAAGTCAAATTGTGTGCTATGACTTCGTATTTATGTCAGAAAATGTGCTTATGAAATGCCACACAGTCCAGTGTGCACATCCCAATTTGTTCTCCATTTTTAAATAAAATGTTAGTTATAATAGCTTGCATATCTCTCTGTGCATTTATAATAGAATTAGATTTGCCAGAGGAAAGCATGTGAAAAAGGCCTGCAATTCTCCCGTACCAAATTGGATCAACATTACCAATAAACTGGTAAATTATTCCAGATATTTGGTGTCATGTTCAAATTAATGACAATTTACTTTTTAACCACAGCTTTCCTTTAAACTATAACTTAGAATTAATCTCTGTGTAAACATATGGCTCATAAGATTTTTGGATCAGCTAGAAATTGTAACAGTCTCAAGAGACAGCATTGCGGAAGACAGAACAAGCCCACAGATTGTACCCTAAAATTTATTTGGCTGTCGAGTAAATGTGACTTGCTGTTTTGGTGATAACTTTCTGCATATAGTTGCTCTGATACCCTGAGCCTGCTGTGCAAAGCAGAATGCGGTTCAGCTACAGAGAACTGAGCTTGTTATCTGAGGGTCTGGGGGACACGAGTCCTCTCTATGTTCAGGAGAAGGGGAGGAGGAGCTAGAGAAACTCACTGCTCTGGGGAATAGAGGGCTTGTGCGGCGTTGCACTGAGCATCAACCGTTGCCCCAGCTCTGAAGGGGAATCTGTCATACCTAATATCTAAACTGATGCACACCCAGTCTCCCCCAGGGAACCTACATTCACTCATTTGCACACTCAACCCAAAGTGCAGGTGTCCTATACAGCGTCAGAACAAAGACAATGTTGGGAAACAAGGTCACTGTTCACTTTAAGGACTTCAACCTTAATGGAAAGTCATTTACCTTTTAGGCTGCAATTTATAGAGCATCTCCCCTGCTCAAATGGGTACGGCCAACTAAGTGAGATAGAGGGTGATCAGAATGAGGGTCCCTCACCCTTATTCTCCCCATTTCTTCAAAGCAGGGAGTCCTTGTGTAACACACCTAGGGCAGATCTAGATGTAGCCTTTAGCAATTCATCAGTGCTCTGATTTTACCTTTGTCTCTCCTTGCTCCTGCTATCCATCTCATTTCTAGGATCAGGTCTTTAAAATCCAAAATGTACTGAGCTATTTTGGCCAAGAATATGCACATCAGGCTTGGCAAAGTTCACTTCCTGTTTGGCAGTCCCCTTCTGTCAGCTTGTTTAATCTGCATGGATGAAAGGAAATCTGAGAAAATAACCAACATGTTTGTTTCTGATCCCTGTGACTGCCTCAGTACAGGGAAAGACAGAGATGGCCATTCACCTGGACCCAGGAGTGGATTTAGCTCTAGCTGATGTCCACTGGGTGGGGCAGAAGGAACCGAGAGGAGATCCATGCTGACAGAAGCCACCTTCGCCTGCTGAAGGGCATCTATGGTTTAGAGGTTTGGAGAAGATACGAGTTAGAGTTCAATAAACTTGGGGAGAACTATCGTTTAGTCTCCAGGCTTTTGGAGAAGGCGCATAGAAGCTCCTTTGAGACTGAAGCCCTGGGAGCGGGGTCCATAATTCGCATCCTAGAGAGAGGCTCAGAGGAGGAGGGGCTTGGGGAGACTCATCTTGCAGCTGAAGATTACAAGATGGCTCCACAAAACCCTCAGGGGCCTCACAAGGGCAAGGACATGGATGAGAGGAAAAGTAGAATGTGCCCGGCCCTCAGTGTCCACACTGCTGGAGACAGTGTTGAGAGGAAGCAGGTTTGAGATGACAGTGTCCACATCACAGGAACCGGGGTCTGCAGGAGACTGGTGAGCAGTGTCACCACCAGAAGGGTTACCAAGCAAGAGGCCTGGGCTGGAGCACAGTGTGTGCAGTGAAGCACTATCCCTGTGTCCCCACTGCAGAGGGATCTCTGGAGTCTCCACCTTGGTCCTTCCCCTCCCAGCTCAGCTCCTCCCTCAGAGTAAGAGATGACCAAACCCCCAGTTGCTCCTGAGCACTTCCTCCCCTTCTGCAGAGACTCTCATGCCACACTGTGCACCGTGGAGGTCTCAGCAGCTTACAAGAGGCGAGAGAAAAACAAGGTGAGTGTTTAAAACACTCACTACGCATTAGACACATTGCCCCGAATTCCCTCAAAACACTCTCTCCTTCTAACGCACTTACCCCATTGTTCTTTCCACTTCCTGGAGCTGTTCTGGAAGTCTTGTTTTGTGAGTGTCTTTACGAGGTGTGATAAAAAATACAGTGAATGCTGCTGTCAGGTGTTACTCAATAGAACGGCAGGCTTGTGGAAACACGACGGTGTGTCCTTATCTGCTGTATTCACTGCGTCTGGCACCAAGACTTGTGACTCTTCCCCAAAGTCAAAATGACCAGGAAAGAGAAACATTTTGAAATGATTCAGGATATTGACATAGCAATGACAGGGTGACCAAAGACACTCAGGAAAGAAGACTTCTAGACCCGCTTCAGAAAGTGGCAAGAATAATGGGATAAGTGAGTTTGAAGTGAAAGTATTTTGAGGGGGGCTTCATGGCAATGTGTCTTTTACTATGATCATTTAAAAAACTTTAAACACACCATATTTTTCTGCTACACCTTGTGTGTAGTGCTGAGACTGACTCAGTCCATCAGATCTGGGCATGCGCATTGTCCTAACCAAGCACAGGGCTCCCTGCTGCAGGTCCTCAGGCCTCTCCGCAGGTATCGCACACTGCACCCTGCTGCCCCACATCTGGCCGCGCTGGAAGCACAGCGAGAGGGTTCCTGGGGCAGCCCACACTGGGTGTCTCTGACGGTGAGTCTTCGTCCTGTTGGATTGTACAGTCTCTGACTCAGAAGTTTGTCCATACAAGGGGTATGGGAGGCCTGTGGTCTCCTGGGGCTGGAGGAGACCAAGCAGCTGGAGACCCGTGTTGAGCCTGCACTTGTTCATTTGGGAAGCAGACATAGCAGGTCTTCCTAATTCCTTCCTTCAAATTTGAGGAAGCCCAAGGGCTGTGTCCCTGTGATGAGCTGCCCTGGGAAGTCTCCTTGGCATGAGATCTCCTCATGGAATTAAGGTTCCTTAATCTTCTGAAGAAACAAAAAGATGCTGTGTGTCTGGAAAGAGCAGAAGTTAAACCTTCTGTCTCATAGACACTGAGGACTGGTGTGGGCTGCAGTGGATCCTGAGGATGGTTCCTTCCAGATGAGGAGGCAGAGACCACAGGAGACCCAGGAACTTCCTCTGTATTTGCATGTTGAGCTGAGTCTTGCACCAAGGCCAATGTCCCAGTGCGTCCCTCTTCTTCACCCATCCCCTAAGACCTTAAAACTGATGCTATACTCTGGATTTGGTAAGACACCTTTAGATCATCATAAAAACCTTTAAACAGTATTTTATACAAATGGCAGTGCCAGGAAAAGCTTGAGTCATGTAGAATGATAGGTGCTATGTGTGAAGTGTAGGAATAAAAACAGGTACGGCAGGAGCAGAAGTAAATTACCCATAGTCTGACCACAATAAAACAACGGGAACTTGTTATAAACCAAATATTTGTGTTTCCCCCACACTCACATATTGCAATCTAATACAGTGTGATGGTGTTTGGATGTGGGACTTGGGGAGATAATTAGGTTACAAGGACAAAGCCCTTCCGAATGGTATTAATGCCCATAGAAGAAGGCAGAGAGCCAGCTCACTCTTTCCACTATGTGAGGAAACAAGAAGTCGGCCATCTGCCAACTGGAAGAGAATGTCCAACAGAACCCACACTGTGCTCAGACTTAAAGCCTCAAGAGCGTGACAAATAAATGTTCGTTGTTTAAGGTACTGTCCTTGGCGTTTTCTTACAGCAGCCAGAGCTAACCAAGATTTGTTTGAAAAAGAAGCCAAGCATCATGGAGGCCAGCACCTTCCTCCCTGGAGCCCATGCTTCCTATTTACCGGGCAGAGTGCAATCAATGCCCTCTTCCCATCACACTCCACACTCGCGGAATCAAATCAGTCCACCTGATCACAGCCAGACGGCTGACTCTGAAGAGACTATTACTCTTTTTTTTTTGAAATTCATCAGCCTGAAGTGTGATTTGAAATAAAGAGGGAGCCCACTCTTGCCTCACAGTGCTCAGCATCAGTCTACTGATGGGAAAATCTGTGGGAAACGCTCAAGGACTTGACCTGATTTCAGAAAGAATGTGCTCACTGCAGTCTTGCAGCTCTGCACCTAGAAGAATTCTTTTCACATGGAGCCAGTTTCTCTATTCCCTGAACCATATGCTCATTTCTTAGCTGAACTATCCTGTGAGTGGTTGTCAGGAGCTAAGATTTGCTAAATTTGTTTATTTTTGCTTTTCTGTCAGTTCAAAATTAGAAACATATGTTCATCACCTTTGCATATAAACTGTTTCCCATTTAATTCAGAGCAGTTCAGTCAAAGCCTTTACCATCTCAAAGTCTGACCTGCAAAAATTATAAGACATGCATGACTTCTTTTATTAATTGTGTTTTCTTACAAACTAGCAAATTGAGCTCAATTAACAGAAACATGGCCTTGCATCTCAATGTTGTATTAGTGATGCCTTCAGGTAGGAGATGCTAATAGAATCACTAAGGTTTTGGAGGCAACAGGAAGAGGGCAGCAGATCTGCCAAGTCCCAGAGTTCATGTTTGAAGTAGAAATTGCTAATAGGATCCAGGAGTTTCTATCCTTAGGGTCCTGTCTTGAATGTGATCAGAACTACAGCTAAGAATCATTACTACTTAAAGAGACTTCCCGGGATGCTCTCTAGAGGTCTGAATTTGCTGACATAAAATTTGCTCCTGGGTCAACCCAGTGGGTACTGGCCATTGAGGGTGACAGGACTTCTCTGCAGAGAGGGAGATCATGAACATAACATTTATTGAAACAGTCAGAGGTAATATAGGGGGATTTAGTAAGGCAGATGGTCATATCCGGGTCAAAACAGATGTGGTAGGCTGGTAACTTTTTGTAAAGAAAGCTGTGACCCCGGCAACATAAAGAGATAAGCGTGGTTATCCCTGCATCGTATTCCAAGAGTTAAGAAGAAAGAGAAGGCAATTTAACTATCTGTACTAAGCCCATCTGTGTGACCTCCTGGGATTCAGTCTCTGTGTTTTTCTACATAGTCACATACATATACACGGGTTATTACTCATGACACAACCTTCTGAATAACTTGATTTTGTCCAGAAATGAAGACATAGAGTATTATTATGGTGCATGTGAGTTTCTACGGATATTATATGGCACAATGAGAACGAAATCTATCCACTTCTATCTATCTTTCTATCTACCCACCCATCCACCTTTTTCTACATCTATCAAGCTTTCGTTATCATTTATTTTGCTTCCATAATCCACTGCAGTGCTGAGCACAGATCGCAAATTCCATAGGTTGGGTTGACAAAACCACATCCTTTTACCAAGCACCAAAATCCCATACTCTTTCCACAATACCCATGTTTCTTCCCTGAAAATCTAGTTTCATCATTTGGGCCCCAAGATCGTCAATCTACTGTGAAGCTGTCTACATAAGCTAAGAGTTGAGAGAGTATCATGCTCTTTTCCTGGAAAGGTGAGGGTCTGGCTCAGTAACTTCACACTGATCTCTGATGACCTTGACCTTGGGGGCAGGGGCAGTGAGAATGGTGGGCTGCAGAGAAGAGTAAAATAGAGAGTCGCAGGGCACACGGGGCATGGAAGATCTGTGGCTAAAGAAGAGTGGATGCTATAGAAGTCGAGGACTCACATAACTGAATTCCTGTGCATGGCTGGGGCTTGTCCTTTGGAGAAGTAGGGACTGGTGAGAAACAGGGGTTACAGAAGAAATGATCATAATAATGATCAAAATTATAATTTTATGCACTGTCATTCACTCTATACAGACTCACTAAGAAAAAACCTTGTAGTGGACCTCATGCTGGGTGCTGGTGATGAGTGTGAAGAGCGTCTGCTGACTTGGAGAGCTTCCATTCCACTAGCCCCCATGTCGGGCCCAGTAGGCAATTCTATGTGCTGCATGGGATATCAGTCAGCCACTCCTGGAACTGTTTAAGGACTTACCTCAGGTCAACCTTGATATGAGATTCTTCACTCTAATATTAATACCAATTGTTCAAATTACAGCAGCTTTCCACATGCAGGGTCTTTAATTCATTACCTCACAATAACTGCAGTGAATTTTTATTTGTACTGCCTGCATTTTACAGATAGGGAAACTGAGGTTCGGAAATAAAAGTGTTTTGTAAAGCACAGCAGTTAAGCTTGCAAGCTGAGTAAGGGATTTGTCCTTTGGGTCAAGTACAATTTCAACATGGACAGTTATGAGATTCTGGGAAGATCTTCAATCTTTCCTCATCCCAAATTCCTTGTTTCTAAAGAGATCATGTTCTTAGCTGTGCTTCAGAGAGTTGGTATAAGAATTAAGTAAGTTAGTAGGTGTTTGGAACAGTGTCATGCATATAGTAACTGTATTGTGTTTCTGGATAGAGTCAAAGCAATGTATTAGCGTCCCAACCTTCAGAGTTTGTAGAGGTAACTTTAGAAAAAGGGTCTTATCACGAGTAATTAAGTTGATAATCTTGAAATTGGAGATCTCGAGATGAGGGTGGCCCTGTATCCATTGACAGGTGTCCATATAAACAGAGAGGGTGCAGAGAGGGAGAGAAGGCCATGTGCAGACAGATATGGGAGCGATGGATTTATAAGTCGAGGGATGCTCAGAATTGCAAGGAGGCGCGGGCCACATTCTCTTTCAGGGTCTCCAGCGGGGTCTGATCCTGCCAGGACTTTGATGGCTGACTTCTGCTCCCCAGAACTGTGAGAAAATAAACTTCTGCTGTTTTAAGTCATCACAGTTGTAGAAAATTATTATGGTAGTCACAAGAAAAAATGCACAATGAAGGAGCCCACACGCATGATTTTGCTCTTCGGCTGTCTCGTGGGGGTGATCCCCGGAATTCTCAGCCTCACGTTCAGGTCCTGGTTTTGCCTTTGGCTTCCCACGTGAGTGGCCCTTTCAGGCATCTTTCTTTACTTTAATTGGCTCAGTTTCCCACCTGAGAATGGTCCGTTCCCCACATGTCCCTGCTTTTGGTTTTTCTCAAAACCTTCAGGCGAAGATACGCTTTTGCCTGAACCCCTCCTGTCCCTGTGGTCCTTGACCAGCTCTTGCCAGCGCTGCTCAGGCAGAAGTGATGGGGTTACTTTCAGGCGGAAGTGCTTAGGAGATCACTTCTCCCGCTCTCTTCTCTTCTTCCTTTCATTTCAGCTGCAGGTTCAGGGCACAGAGACCTCATGAGTGGTCACTTCCTAGATAGAAACTTGGTCACAGATGGAGGAAAATCACCTGCTGAGCAGAAATACCAATTAGACTGCTATGTATGTAAGGAAAGGACATTTCTACTGTGTCAACATACCAAAATGTGAGGGATTACTCCAACTGAGCTATTAAAATTATTACTGTCCCCCCAACTAATCGTATGACTGTACCATTGCTTTTTTGAGACAAAGACTTCAATCAATATTCTTTCATTTTGTTGACAAATGGTAGAACGGTGGGTTTTTGTTTCAGCTTCATCACCAAGGTGAAACATTAATTTTCATACTGTGAAAAGCAATGTCTGATAAAGTAATAAACAGTAAACTTAGTCCTCTATGACAGAAGTCAAGAAATTTTTTGTATAAAGTATAAAATAGTAAATATTTTCAGCTTCCAGGCCACGTAAGTTTCTGCTATATTCTTCTATTTTTTTCTTAAAGAACTCATTAAAAATGTAAAAATCGCTCTTAGCACACAAGCTGCACAATAATAGACCTCAGATAGAATTTGGCCCTCCGGCCCAGGTCTACCGATCTCTGCTTCGAGTGACTGGAGGTCGTAGGAAATGAATCTTGTACTGAGGAGGAAGCCCCCTCCAGGGACCTTTATGGATGCCTTCTACTTGAAGGTTATGAGCTCCTCGAAGGCAGGAATCAGGTTTTATTGCTTCCGTTTTAAGCATTCCTTCACCAAATATGGAGCTTTTAATTACATTCTGTTTTGACTTTTTCACTTCCATGTACAAAGTTCTGTGTGAAGCATTCTAGATGTAAGAATAAAACAGATGCCTCCTAAACAAAACTGCATGGAATGAAATCACATCGAGCTAGCTTATTTAAATTATACTGGAAAATTTCAGTAACACTTCCAGAACTGGGTACTAAGCATTGTATTAAACAGAGCTCTGCTCTAGTTCTCTTTCTGCCTACAAGAGCCGTGGCTGCCATAAAATATCTACATAACTCTCAATTATTAATACACATGGAAATTTAATATAGAAGATTCTTGCTTCTTATCTCGACACATACAGAAACAGGACAACTATTTGTAGATTTCCTATAAGGTTTGTATATGGATAGAAAGAAAGAATATTGTGGGTTTCATTTGATGAGATTATGGTGATCTCCCCAGGGACTTGCTACTTTGAGTCATTTTCATCTTAAATTCATTCTAGCACACATTTGTGTATGTAACGATCCTTCCCATGCAGATTCCTTCTCAGACTTCATAGGCTAGGTAATTCTGAGTTCCTGGAAAAAGTGAGGGTGGAGGAGTAAGCAAGAAGCAGGAGGACCCAGCTTCTCTGTTCCCCTGGCTTGTGATGAACTCCATTGCATCTGTTGTGTGATCTCCCTGCAAGAATGAACATATTGGAATTACGTTCTATGAGCCAATGAACAGCATCTGCAATGCGCCAAAACACAAGGCAGTGAAACACAGTGTAAAATACTATCTTGTATTCAATCAATACTCATGTCTACATCTTCAGGTCAGCTAGTCACTGTGTGGGATGCAGAGTGCTCATGCAGATTTGGGACACCACGATGGAACTGGAATCTGTATAACTCATAAATGAATCCATAGCAGATGTGCCTGATGAATTAAGGTATCTATTTTATTTTTCTATTTTAATTTATGCACGGTATCCCCGATTTTCTCATACTCTGGCAATAGACATCTTTGAGTTGCTACATCTTACCCAAGGAATTCACCTCTTTATGGTAATGTTAAATTGAATTAAGTTTTTCCTTGAATAAATACAATTAGATATACCCACAATGAAGAAAAATTATTATTACATCAAAGAAACCCAGTAAAGGAAATGAATAGCATCTTTGTAACTTATGTGTTACTCAGATTTCTTAATTATAACAGAAGGGGTCCAGAGTCCACAGAAACTCTGTGAGGATGATCTATCTTTCTGTGGATTTGTCCTTTTTGTGTGTCTACTATGTCCATGATATTTATATTTTAATAGTGAAAATTTCTTTCTAACTTCTGTAGCTGACTCACATTGACAAAGTTTTCTTGACTGTACTGTGGTTGGGTTGAATTCTTTTTACCCAACAAGATGCCTGAGATTACTGTTGGTACGTGGAAGAAAAAAAATCTTACATCCACAAGAGGCTCTAAACGCTGTCAGGCTACCCACAAACATTATCACTCTGGATAAGCAAAGTATATTTTAGAATAGAAATCTTGCTTATTCAGGGCTCCAACATTTTAGTGATAATCACAATTGTAATTAGTACTAGTCACGATGATGATTTGACAAAAACAATTCCACTACCTTAGAGGGCCATGTTTTTATAAAACTTCAGGGAAAAACTTCACATTTCTCTTTTTAATATATATATATATATACACAGAATGGTGATAGTCATTTTGGGGAATTGGTACATGCATATAATATATCTTGATCATTTTCAGTTCTTTTATTTCCCTCTCCCATTCTTTGGCCCTGATTCCCTTCCCATCTTCAAGAGTATACCTTCTAGTTTCCTATCATCTCTCCTTTATTTTATCCATTCAATTATTTATATGTATGTTTCTCATACATACACTTCTTAATCATTGAGTCTGATTAATGTTACTTAGCTGGATGTTCTCCGGTTTCATCCATTTCCCTGCAGATGACATGATTTCATTCTTCTCTGTGGCTGAATAATATTCCGTTGTGTATTTATACCACATTTTCTTTCCAGTCATTTGTTGATAGACATCTAGGCTCTTTCCACAACTCAGCTACTGTGAACTGAGTTGCTATATGCATGAGTCCACATGTATCACTGTAATATGCTCTTTGGATCCCCACGAGTGGTATAGCTGGATCAAACAGTATTTCTCTTTTTAGCATTTTGAGGAATTTTCACATGTATTTCCATAGAGGTTTTACTAGTTTAAATTCCCCTGAACAGTTCAGCAAGTTCCACTTTCCCTGAATCCTCACCGTATTCACTATGTGTTGTACTCTTGACGATAGTCATTCTTGCTGGGGTGAGATGGAATCTCAATACAAAAACTTCACACTTCAAATGGTTATTGACTAGGCATTTTTTAGGGCTAATAAGGTATTATTTTAAGAAAATAACCATTGCTAGTCTTTTAAGTCTCATTAGCTAAACATAATTTAAATACAAAATATTTTATTTTGAGTGAAAACTATGGTTTACATATGCAGAAATGCATTTAAATATATTAAGCAGTGATGCACCAATAAGCTTATCAATAAATAGCACTGAAAAGCACCATGTCTTCTCCCAAAGCAGATATGCCTCCTGATCATTCTTAGTGTGTAAATGATGCACACTCTTCTCGGGAATCCAGTTTTGGATTCCAACGTCAGATGTTATCCAGCGGCCTATTGCCAGCCTATGAATATACTTTTGATAATTCTCTACCTCCATTTCTCTTGTTAGGTTTTCATCCTCTCTCATATACACTATTACAAAACTCCCTTCGGAGATCTTGACCATGCAGGTCCCTGTAGCAGCCTAAACCCACAGAGCATGCTGCTGCACACGTACTCCCCCAGGAACTGTGCTGCAGATGTCAGTAACCTGTCCAAAGCCTTAGCCAGTTTTGGAAAGTGATTGTGGTATAAGGCATTGTCCTCAGGCACAAAAAAGTGGGTCACTGAAGGCTACCTGTTCACTCACCCTTCTGGGCACATGACTGGACATGCCACCTTAGCCCTAAACTCTGAACCTTCTCATCCAGAGACTCCCAGCATCTGCCACTGACTCAGACTCCTTCCACCCATGGCTCAATCCCAGATGCTCTGTCTTGGAGAGAGGTTGCTCCTTCTAACAAAACAGCATCCAGAATGTCTCCTCATGCAAAGCAGCTCGGGGAACACTGCTGTAGTGCGGTCCAAATCCAGTGAGGCTAACTGTGTGGGCTTTTGTCACACGGTGCATGGAGCGTGGCGCTCTGTCCGTGGAGATCCCAGAGAGTAGGTGCTTTGTCCCAGCTGCAGTACTGGGCCACTGACAGCAGAAAGCTAGCATCCTGTATCTGTGCATTGTGCATCAGAATGCCCAACAAAGCCTTTAAATCTTTTACTGGTAAACATGATTGAAATTCAGTACTGCCATCAAAATAACTAATAATGGCTAAGACTCCTGTTCTAATTATTCATTTTTCAAGAAAGGAATATTAATCAATAAATACTTTGAACAAAAATTAATTAATGAACGAATGCTTAATATTAATGGTAGTTACTATTCAAATACCAATTATGGGTCTCTTACGAAGCTGAAATTCCCAGCTCTACTTTTCTTTCTAAATGCAAAACAACCTTATAAATTCAAGTTATCATTACCATTTTATAGTTGAAAAAACTACAACTTGGAAAGCCCAAGAGATTTATTGATAGTCAAAAAGGTAGTGTTTGAAAGTTAAGGTGCAAACTTGGGTCTCTGTGATACGAAATCCTATAATGTTACCAACTGATACACCAGAAAAATAATCCATTCAACCCCCTTATAAGTAAAGCCCGGGAGCCAATGGTCTGTGGACATTCACAGACATCTGGAATTGGGGACCACAAGGTAAGGGATGGGAGGGGAAATATCGAAGAGCTCGCCATGGGTGCTTATTTGTAATGATTACGGGCAGACATCTATTTCAGCATAGTCTAAAGCTGAATTCTGGTCCTAAGGACAAGGAAGAGGGCTTTGTTTTCAAGAACTACAAATTCCACAAGCTACTGAATCATACGCATCCTTAATGCCAGTCACGGTAAGTCGGCCATATCTGATTTAACAGACAATGATTCACCAAGTAAATGCGCTTGTTAGCTCCTTGTTAGCTTAGCAGACACTAAAAGACCCTCGCATGTTCGTGTTAGTCCAGCACAAACTCCACTGTGCTCGGGGCGAGTCATCTCCACAAACTCCCGCAAAGGTGGCCCGTGAGTGACTGCAGATGAGTGAGGGGACGGAAGGGAACCGCAAACAGGATGTGTGACTGCAGTGTAGATTGACCCTCGGGGAGCTGTTGCCCAGCAGGAAGCTGTGACTGCGGGGTGCTCTCTGGGACCCAGCCCGCTCGGTTCTGAAAAAAAACTGTAATTTTTGTAGACTGCAATGCAGGGGCCATTGGCCACATGTGCATTTGGATCCCCCAAAACCAACACGTTGGTATAGCATTTTGATGACATTTTTACTTATCTATTTATTTTTATTAATACACATGTTGGACAGTGCTTTGAAGCATGTATGAATTCTCTTCTGAAGTTTGCAGAGAGAGAAAAAATATCTTATGTACTTGCAGTAAAATCATATAAATATTTAATATGCCGAAAAAGTTACCTAACCTTAGAGACCTTGTACTATTTTCTCTGTATGTCCCCCCCTCCTAGTTCTTTTATTACTAACTGAGATTTCTTAGCCGAGAAATTGAGCTCAGTCAGTTTATCCCTTGGGAAAGACACTAAAAGGCAACCAGGGAAGTGAGCCTCCCAAAGGTCAGGAAAACATTTTAGGGAAATTCAGTGCGTGACATGGACGAGGATGGGATTTGCAGTGCCAGGCTTCGGGCCCAGCTGCACCTTCCCCCTTCCCCCATGTGCAGCTCTGTGCCCCAAACCAACACCATGGTTCTCAGAGGGCAACACACTGAATTCTGGCTATGGTCTAATTAAAATTCCGAGTAGTCACAATTTGTGGGAAACTCCATATTAAAGACCCGTTCACAACAGATTGGTAATTTTCCTTTTCAGATAGGGGAAATAGCTCAGAAAGGTCAAAGGCACACATTGCAAGAAGAGGTGACCAGCTGTGTCTCTCGCTGCGGGACTCAGCTGTATCCACATGGTCCTGCAGCACACTCTATGCAGCGCCTACTGGCCTGGTTTCTGCACATCCCTGCACTGGCCTCGTCCATGCTTTTCTTGCCAGCAAGGTCTTAACAATTAGGTCTACACACAAGGAGAGGCTGCGGCAATGTTTTCAGGGCCAGGAACCCAGAAGCAAAGAGGCCTGCCAGAGGTTTCTGATTTCTCTGGGTCCCCATCAGTAGGACGTCATGGTAAATTACCTATTTGCTTTGATCCTGTCTTTGGATGTAACCTATTCAGAATGATTTTGCTCAAAAAACTCTGCAAATACAACTGCAAATGTCTATGTCACGCTCATTTAATGTTTAAATTAATTTTTCTTCCCCACTCCACAGGACATCTTTTGTATTTATCTTGATGGCTTAGGGCTATTTGAAGTACAAACAGCTTTAAATCTGACTGCTATCCCATGGTCCTAACTGGAAATATGATCACTTTACGAAAATAGCTAACTAAAGAATAAATTTGATAGCCATTAGTTACTGGTGATGTATTCTTTTTTTTTTTTTCTTTTTTTTGTGGTGGTGGGGATCGAACTCAGGGCCTCATGCTTGCTAGTCAAGCACTCTACCACTTGAGCTAAATCCACAACACCTGGTGATGTATTCTTAAAAACTCTATGAGTGAAATTACATGCTTTCATCACAAAGATGACTCTGTGAAGTGATGTATTTGTTAATTAGCTAGGTTTGGCCATTCTATAAAGAATATATACATTAAAATCATATTGTACTCAACAAATACAAACAACGTTGTCAGTTTTAAAATAAGTAAATAAAGTATTGAAGAAATAAATAAAATGGGCTGAAAGTCACATCTCTATTTCTTAGAAAATCAAGAGAAGAAAGCTGTGGTTATTATTGGCACAAGAATGGTTATTTACAGTCTTGCTTCCCTATATTATCATAATTTTTTACTTGTAACATTTACATTGGGTTTTTCTAAGTTAATACATTAATTAATAAAACACGAGTAAATGGTGACATACTTCTTTAAAAAGATTTTTGGCTTTGAGTTTCTGCAGGATCTCCATTAAAAGAAACTATTTAGCATTCTCAAGGATTGAAAGAAGAGAAATGATTAGGACATAGACAAATGCATGGGAGTACTTTCGCTTACCCGTGAGCTTGTTTTCCACTCTTTCCAGACTAGCGTGGGCAGATTAATTAAATCTACTTCCTGCTGGCAAAGTCCTGTCCTCATCACTCTGCTCTGTTGTTCTCTCTTCCTGTTGACACTGACAGACTGTGAGACCCAAAATAGATACTCATTATTTCCCACCTTTCCCTCTCTGCCCAACGCAGTATGTGGCTGTTTGGACTGTGAGACCCCATTAACACGGAGCTCATTAAAGCCACAGAGATAGGTCAGCCCGCAAGAACAGAGATTTTGTTAAGCTGAAGGTACAGAGAGCGTAAGGCACAAACGGGAAAACAAATATCACATAGGTAGTTTTGCCTACTCTAGTTTTAATTATAGAAGAACAAAATGAACATGGAAGTGTATCATACGGTGGGTATCACCCGTCCCTGCAGTTGTAGGAATTTTATCCGTCGCTGTCTTTTCACAGGAATCAGCACAATTAGTAACCGCTCAACTCTTGGGTCTTACAGTCCATTTGTTCTGCACAAAAGAAACTAAACTTAGCCATGAAATTATTTAGAAAAATGTATAGGATTTTATGGAATGTGTATTGATGGAATTTGATAAAGATTCATGACTTTGGAAATATACACTAACCAAATCACACCCCAAGAAAAGTCTTTGCCTCTACTTTGAGAAGTTTAGGAATATCATATTGTACTCATTGAATAAAAAAGGAATTCTCAGCAAAAGGCTCCCTATTTCAAAAATGAAAGAAAATTAGAAAAAAAATCAAAGCCATCTCCAACAATATTGTAGAAGGGAGATCAGTGAGCTATCTTGTGACAAGGAGTATCTTGTGGACTGAGAATACAATGAAAAAATCTCATCTACATGTTATTTGCATGCAGACTGTGAATTCATTAGAATATGTCCTAAATAATCGATTATAATCTATCATTAATTTGATGATAGAATTTACCAAGCAATTTTATATCCAATCTCTGTAATATCCTGTAGGTCAGAAAAGAAGTATTTCATTCCTATTATATAAGAAGCCAAAGCCCAGAGAACTTCGGAGATTATTCAAGTCATTGCTCATAAATGACAGAAAAGGAAACACCAAGGGTGCTGACTTTTTCCCAGTGTTATTCTGATATTCAGTGTTCACACTGTGTCAGCGTTTAATAGTATGATGACTGATTTCATAGATTGACTTGCTGATGCCGTGTGTCCATTTATTTGGCTAAACTTTATGCTACGTGTTTCAACAGGAATGTTTTCAGATTATATCAGTGTTTAAATAAATGAACTAAGTACAATAGCTTGTCTTACAAACTGCAGAAAACCAGGATGTAGAGAGAGTCTTCCAAACTAGAAAATCAACATACATATATTTCTTCTTTGCTGGAGAACCTTCCCTACACTAGGTTCTCAGAAGTAGCAAAATTCTGATTTTCATAATAAAATTTCACCATTTGGGCTTGTAAAAGAAGACGTGGTTTTTCTACACAATGGCGTACTACTCTGACATAAAAAAGGATAAACTAGAGACATTTATAGGTAAATAGATGCACCTTGAGAACATACTCTTAAGTGAAATAAATCAGATACTCATGAGTACACATCAAATTGTTTCTCTGATGTGAGAAACCATAAGTGTAAATAAGGATAAAGAGGTATAATAGATAGTATGCAAAAAAAAACAGTATTCAAAAGAGAGGAGAGCTAGATAGGGAGAAAGGGAAAAAAAAAAAGAAGAAAAAGAAAAGAAAGGAGAAAGGGAAAAAATGGAAAAATGTAAATCAACCTGGCTGCAAATAGGGAAGGGTGGGGGGAAAGGAAGGGAGGAGTGGGGAAGAGGGGGGAAAACTAAAATATATCATGTACAGGTACAAAATAACAATGTTGAATACGATCATTATGTATACAAGGTACCAATACATGTTCTTAGTAAAAACAAAACAAAACAAAAAACCCCTAAAACTAGAGGAACACCATTGCTTGGCTTTAATGAGCAAGAGAATAATAATGTGTAATTTATTATATGGCTGTTGTCATTTATTAAAAAAGTAACATTATCTTATAGATTGGTGACCTTCAATTTCTTTTATAGCTTCTAAATTTGGAAAAATTATTGCCCTTGTATACAATGGAGTACTACTCTGCCATAAAGAATAAACTTGAGACATTTTTAGGTAAATGGATACACCTTGAGATAGTACTTTTAAGTGAAATAAATCAGACAGATATTTAAATATCACATTGTTTCTCTTGTGTGGAAATAGAAAGTGCAAATAAGGTCCAAAATGGATGATAGATATTGTGAAGTAGGAAGAAAATATTAAAATGGGAAGTGGAACAAGGGAGGGAGGAAGGAAGGAAGAGAAAAAGAAAAGAGAGAACAGAAGAAAAAATGGAAATAAAGCTTTTGTAAATAAGGAGAAGCTGGATTGAAAGAGGGGGAGGCAAATGGGCAAAAAAGGAAGAACCAAGATCTATTATGTACAAATCCCTATGATGAAAGTGATTTTTATGTATATCAAAAGTGTACCAATAAAATTAATTTTAAAACATTTTATAAACATCTAAAATTTATCATAATTTTAAATATTTTCAAACATATGTTTATTGTTATCAGTACTGCATACAAGGACTAAATACCTTTTCACCAAATTACCGAAGCTGCTGGTTTTTTACCTTTCTTTGAAGAAGTGGTCCACTGACTACACTGACGAAGTAATCATGTTTACCTAACAGAATTACATTCTTCCATGTTTCTTTCAGTTTTATCACTTCTGAAATTTATTTCTAAGATAGAAAATTAGAGGAGGAGGAGAACAGGAAGCAGCTAAGACAGAATTAAGATGTGCTATGTACCTGTACTAACTTTCTGTGATGAATGTCACATTACCTACTGCGAATGTGTACTAGTAAAATGATAAATGAATGAAATAAAAAGGAAAATTATAGATCAATAATGGGAAAAGATAAAGGAATCGGTACATGCACACATAGAAGGTAGACACCGACTGACAGGTTGATGGCGATGCTGGAGTTTATGAGGCCCACTAGATAACTAGCGAGGGAATTAAACATCCAGTAAGAACTTCAATATTTCTAACTGAAGTTTCTCTTCTTTGCTGTCGTGGGATTGTTCTTTAGAAGTGGAAATTGTGCATCACTCTTGGTTTTGGTGCCTGGAGATTCGCATCCATCAAAGCTGTGCACCATAGGATGGGGCCCCGGAGAGAGGCTCCTTCCTTTGCATGGCGGGAGAGGCACCGTGGAACGGGCGGGTGAAAAGCAGGACCAGGTCATCTCAGGTGCTCAGTCCATCACGTTTACGACGGGCTCCTGGCTGGGGGCCAGGGACTGACTCCTCCAGAGCTGGATCCTGCTCTGCACATCTGGGAGTTGTGCACGGCCTCGGGAGTGTGGCGACTCCAGGGGACAGCAGCTCCTGACCAGCGCAGCACAGTGGTGCTCCCTGGTCACGCTTCCTGAGAGGAATAAGGGCTCTCATTCCAACAGCAAATAAGCAGATCAACGCTCCTGCCACATCATGCAGAGAATACAAAGGGAGGCTTTAAAATACTAATGCTAAGCCACAAACGACAGTGCTGGCAACGAAATCACAAGCCACCATAAAAACCTCAGGTAAAGCTTCAGTGAGCTGATGTTGGCAAATTAAAACATGCAGTGTATCTGGACGTGTGCCACTCAGGAGGCTGAAGTGGGAGGGTCACAAGTGTGAGGCCAGCCTGTGTTCGCTAGTGTAAAACAAATAAAAACAAAATGAGAAATCAGCACAGTGTAAAGCTTCATGATGAAGTTTACGTAAGGAATTATCATTTAGTTTAACAATTGAAAATAAAAAATAACAAGCCAAATAACAGATTAAAGGAGAAACATGAGTGAATATTCCATAAAATTTTGTATGCATCTTGATAAAATCATTGAACACTGAAAGTAAAAGTCCCACAGGGAAGTTCATATAATTCAGCAAAACAGGTGATCCCCATATTACACCTTGAGACTATTAATGTTAAGTGAAATAATCAGACACACAAGCTTAAACATCACATCGTTTCTCTTATATGAGAAACGCAGAGTAAAAATAAAGAGCAAAATAAAAAATAGTTAATAGGAAATAGGGAGATAGATTGTTCTCAAGGGGAAAGGGGTCAAGAGAGGGAGGGGGAATCGGGGAGGGCAAGGGGAAGAAATAAAGGAATTGTGACATAATTATGTACATGTACCAACTCCACACAAGGAATGTAAACATCATGTACTGCAAACATGAACAAAAATAAAAGGAAAAGGATTAGGCATCAAGGACTAGGGAGAGGAGGGAGGGAAGGGAAAAGGGCTGAAAAAAGGAATTAGATGTGTTATGTACAAGTCCCAAATTCCCATGAGGAATGTAAACATTACATATTATACACAGGTACTACTAAAATTTTAAAAAGAAAAATAGGAAAATTTCCTGCAATTATTGTATGAGATATCAGTATAATTTTGGCAAAAATAAAAGCAAATCTACTGGCTACTTTCATGGATTAACATAGAATTAAAAATGCTAAATAAAATATTTGTGAACCAAATCTAGGAACATATGTAAAATGAAATATTATGATTAGTTAGACATTTCCAAGAATCTTAGACTGCTTTAACATTAAACAAAAGTTTAATCTTATGTTTCATTTTAACTGTGGTGGACCTAATGTGGTCAGCTTGAGCCAGAACGCCCAGCTGGACTGAGTTGGTGCAATGCTGGGCATACGAGATCCACCTGAGGGCTGTTGCTGATGCAACATAAGGCAGAGTGGGAGCCATAGCTAGTTGGCGGGCTGTTTCCCAGGAGAAGCTCTGCTGCGGCTGGTTCTTCTGAAAGGAAATCGGCTGTCCTCATTGAGGAAGGAGCTCGGGGCCTTGCTGTCGTCGAGGATGGCTGATGTTGCTTCGGAGGAGCTCTGGTTGTCATCTCTGCTGCGAGCATTGTATCCTGGCTCCAGCCATCATGTGCGGACACAGACCTACATGGGACAGTGCTGTGGGCTCCCAGCCCTCAGTTGGATCTTTTGGTCTCCAGTGCCTAGATGGACATTCAGCACCTTCTGCATTTGGCTTCTGGGTGAATATTGTAATCTATAAATGTCCCCTATTAAATCTGCTCTCTTACAACCATTGGTTCTAGCAAATCTAACTAAGACATTAACTAAATAAAAAAAATATATAAGCCTCTAAAAAGATAAAAAAAACCTAGTTTTGGACAAGAAAACCCATATTCAAACCAAACCATTATGTACAGAAAAAAACAAATTTCATGTGTTATTTGTGAAAAGATCAGAAGGTAAAGACAAATTTTGGAGAGAGTGGTCAATCTCTAAAAACACTGCTGTGCATTTTAGGTATTATTCAAAATTCTAGTACAATAAATACATCCTTGCAGAGAAGACAGATGCAAATATAACCATTATTATTGAACTAGTTTTTAAATATATATAGCTTAATAACACATTCTCTCTACTGTTGTGTATGTTTATTTTTTCTTAATAAAATAATTTTTAAAATGAAAAACATGATATTTATGATATTAAGGAAAAAATTTCCTTCTTTTGATATATCCAAATTAAAAGCACAATGTTAGGTAAAACACAAATTAGTAACAATGAGTATATATATTTTTTTCCTTAATCACTCTTGAGCATTTTTATAAAGATGTTTGAAAGTTAGATGCTACACATATCACCAAAACATTTTTTTTAGACTTGGTTGTGGTTTTTTTTGGTACCAAAAGTGGAAGTTTGCAAATCTCTGAGAAATGTCAGTGGAAAGACACTTTCTGAGGACGGGTGGAGTTGGAAGCTCGATCTCTGGAACATTCCGTGCAGGTGTCGCTGGCGGGAGGCAGCGTCTGCGCTTGCTCTGCCTGCTGTGCCTGCTCCGCCCAGATGCAGCCGCGTACATGGCAGGGACTCCTGCAAGACGGGTGAGATGAAAAATTACAAAATGCAGGATTCCTCGGCCATTAGGAGTGACCCAGTTTCCTGTGTACTATGCTTTATTCTATAAAAATACATTTCAAGTGGAATATTAAAAAACATCTTTTACTACTTAAGAACACTTAAAATTCTCTTTCCTCTGGGTGCTCAGACTTCACTCGGGCTCTTGCTTGGACTGGACTCTCCTGAGCTGCCGAAATGCCTCCCATAATTGCCTATCAAAAGTAGCAGGCTGCAGGTCTCCCTCTGGCTCCACTGGCCAGAGGTAGAAGTTTGGCCCACGAGGCTTCAGTCCCCTGAAACTCTGAGCTGACTTTGTAGGTCAGCAAAGCAGACCTAGTGTCTTTGTGGATGGGCATGGAAATGGGCAGGCGGGGCGCACTTTGCAGAGGGGACATTAGTAAACATTAGTACAAGGTGAGTCTGACTTTGCCTCCAGCTGCCTGACTGCTGTGGGGGAAATCACAGGCAGCTACAGAGCAGGGATCCCGGGTACCGGGTGACCTGCCACAGCTCACGTCTCGCACCACTTAGATCTGTCCGCCGCCAACATCAAGCCTTCAAACTATAATTGTTGCAATGTCCATAAAGGAGAATTTAAGAATATGTGATATATGCTACCTGTAAGGAGTCCCTGAAAGATCAGTGCTAATTCTGAGTTCAGACAGATGCTGGTCGCTCTAACTAGTATTTTAAATTAGAGAGGTTTCCCTAAGCTGGTGGGACATAGTGTCCCAAAGCATAACTGCATGGTAGAGCTCTGAGGCCTCTGGTACTTGTGTCCGGGTTTTGCCACACAACTTACTACAACACCTAGGGCATCTGTTCCCCATCCGACTCCCTGATAAAGGGATCAGCATCCAGCAAGGGAATAAAGTGCATCTGAGAATATTTATTGTACTGCTTTTCCTCCACAGTAGTAAACTGAATATACCTGGGGTCCCCCTCCCTACAAGCAACATGCAGGCTGTGAGAATTCTAAGAGGATAGGGTCGAGCTTTTGTGTACTTGTGAGAGCTTTATAAATATAGCTCGGGACTCTTCCTGATCGACCCATGGATTGACTGGGAAGGGTTCCAACAATGTCAGCGGCAGGAAACGGCCCCGCACAGCCATAGTCCTTGCAGCGCATGGCTGTGCCTACCACAGGCCTGAGCTCTGGGGCCAGTGTGGTTCTCCTCAGCGATGGCGTCTGATGATCCATTATTGCTTCTACTCAGCGTCCTAGGAGGAAAAAGAGCCCTGGCCTTGACAGGACTGGAGAATAATTTTCTTTGTCCTCAGATTTAAGAGAGAGATCTTATTTGCAGTGGTTGTATCATGCCCCCAGGCAGCCGGGTTTTAAATGTGGGCATTTCGGCTGTGGGTTCCGAAGAAGAGCACTCGGGTCTCTAAATAAAAACATGGACAAGTAAATGACTCTGCACTGGTATAAAGAATTTATCCCAAACGGCCCATACTTAATGTATATGATTTGGGGAATTTGGAGATATGAGTACACATTTGGTACTATCATCACATTCGAGGTAATAGACATGCCTATCACCCCCCAAAACTTCCTTGTGTCGCTTTTATGGAAAGAAGGCTCGAGATGAT